>PVJH01002207.1:0-176368 GCA_004026705.1 Nesogale talazaci | reverse complement strand
CAGACAGCAGTGATGCCAAAAAAAAAAAAAAAAATTCTTCAGGATCTCACTCTGGAAGGGGGGAAAAAAAAGTCTTCATTTTTCATGTAATTAAACGGGCATACTTGCAATGGGCTCATCAGTGTAAGATGTTCTGAAAGTGTGGGACAGGCAGGAGTTATGTTGAGTACTAAGGTGCACCCAACCTAAGCTCTGCTATTTTCATTCTCTTCATATGCATGTTAAAGTTGGACTTTGAATAAGGAGAACGAGAAGTGAACCAATGCTTTTAATGTATAGTGCTGGCGAGGTGTTTTCAAAGCCCCGTGCACTGCTTAAAGAACAAACAGATCCATGTTGCATGAAGAACTTAACCAGATGCTTAACTTAACCAGAAGGGTAGGTGGTGAGACGTTGTCCCAGGCATATATTATCAGGAGAGATCAGTCCCTGAAAATGTGACATCTTTCTTGGTAGAGTAGAAGATGAGGAAAAAGGGGGGGAGAGGTCTTCAAGGAGATGGATTGACACAGTGGCGAGGACAATGAGTTTAACCATAGGAACTCACAGACTAAATAGTGTATCATTCTTTATGAAGAAGGGCCACGGTGAGTCAAAACTGACTCACTGGAACTTAGTAATAACTATCTGAAAATACCTTAGGAGTTCATAAACTCCTGCTCTTCTTCTTAGCAGAGACCCTACACACTATAAACAGGTATGCCCTTAACTGCTAAGATTTCGGAAGTTCGAGTTCACCCAGAGACAAGTTTGGAGGAAAGAACTTCCTAAAATCATCCTCTGACATGCACAGTTTCACTCAGAAACACACACGGTTGTCAGGAATACCAGTTGACACCAGGACAACTGGGTATCGTTGTTTTATTTCTTGTGAAACTCATGACTACTTCAAGGATTTAATGGTAAAGGAAGACAAAATACTTGTGCAGAGAATTTCTGAGCACCCATATCAAGAGTATATGTGTTCTTCCTCCCGCAGGGTTTGTTTGTTCACTACACTGTGACAAAGAGAAGAGATTTAGAAATACGGAAAGAACTCTGAGAAGAAAGCAAATCAAACTGGAATGTTTTATTTAATCTTATTTGTTCAAAATTGCAAAGTTTCTGGGTCACAGGTCTGCTAACGCCTTCCCAACATAACAGGGCAACTAACTTGATATTCACATCATCTTATTCTAGTGCAATTGAGATTTGGCCCACATCATCAGTCTGCATAAGCGAGGCATGTGATGTGATATAACATACCATCTCTTGGTCTGTTTCTCACTTTTCTAAAAAGTATAATAGAAGGATCACCCTGTGACCACACTGTAATCCCCGTGAACTTTCTTGCTGATTAAATGTTGGTTGTATCCAAGAAAGTAGTTATTGATGAATACAGATCACTAAAAATATTAGTTTTATATTTTCATATTACCTAATGCACCTTGACCCAGTGAAGCAGTCCAAAGAACAGAAACACCTCTGCTCTTTGATTTGCTACTCACTGGCTTTATGAAACTCTTTTCATTATATGACTGTTTCATTATATTCAAGGTGAAGTTTTTGGTCAATGTTCTTAGCAAACACATCATGTTTTATTCTTAATTCATAAAAATATGCTATAGGTCAGAGTTACCCAAACATTAGTGTAACAAATTATTATTTGCATACTTCTAAATTGGGCATTCAAGAATGGCTACTACCACGTGTTTCAAGTCTGACTCCCTATTTATCCATCTCCTAGCTTGATGCTTGCTTCTTCCCTCCAACCTTAAGCCTCCACTGAGATAAATGTACTCTTTGTCTGCACTCCTATCCACTTAATAAACTGCAGAGTGCTGTGAATCCTATTAGGTTTTTATCCCCACAGAAGATAAATGCTTGTTGAGTTTTTGTTTGAAAAGTAAAAGGAGGTAGTCAATAAAGGAAGAAGGCAGGGATTGGGGCCTCATGACAGAAGAAGCTAACAAAAAGAAGCTTGTCAGTAAGCAGAAGAAACTTGCATTATTCTGTATGGGGTACAAGCCAAAATCATTGACAGCATGTGGCTCCTTACTTGTCCTGGGATGACCAGACCATTTTTTTTTTTTTTTGAGGCATCACTGCTCTCGGTGGTGGGAGTAGGAGGCCCAGCCCCACTGCTGGAATTGAACCTCCGTCCCAGTGGGCCGCAGTCCCGCGCACAACCACTACGCCACCGGGGCTCAGCCCAGAAGTTGACTATTCTTGTATGTTAATTCTAGAACGGAAATGTGTCAGGAAACCCCCTTCATTCCAGGTCACATTGGAGGCGTTACTCTTCTTACTGTTGTATCATCTGCTTCAGACTTTAAGCATTTTAAATCTAAAATTACTGGCTTGTGCACTTGCTGCACTTCCACCTTTCTCCCCCAACCCCCTTTTAGCATCAGGATGTTTATTTTCATGTGAGAATATGTGTGATAAAGAAAACAAAACAGGTTATCACCGCAAACAGACATTTTTGGACTGGAAAAGCTGTGCCAAATATAGAAAATTGTTTAAATAAATAAAGGCCAACTCATTCTTGTTGTGTAGCATGCTTAATAGCCAGAAATACAAGTCAGCTTCAAAAAGTTTGCAGAAATTTTTCACTGCTTTTTTTTTTCTCCATGAACTTTTAATGTATCTTCATAATTTTTTGGTCTGTATGTTATCAATGTTTTGTATTGAAATAGAATTATAGGAGAGATGTTTTCCTAATCCATATTTCTGTATTTGCTACATGTAAATCATGGAAATAAAATTTAACTAGTATTTAAATAAAATTTAATACCAAATGGTAGGGAATTAAAATGTTATTCAAAGTTAATATGAAAAAACTAAGAAAATGCTATTTAGAAAAAAGAGAACACAGAGAGGTGACAGTCACATTGTCATTTTTTTAACATGGGCAGCAATAATCAATATTTGGCTATAAGACAGATATATGGGATTCCATCGTCCTGAGTTATAATGCTATCAAAAAACAAACCCATAATTCTAATTTGTGATGCTGGAAATGTTCTTACACTGTCTAGATGACCACTTGGAGAGAAGTTGTAAAAGAAATTCAATTATGGAGGGAAAAAAACAGAAGGCTTTTTCTCAAACTGAAAAATAAAATTGATTGGGGTCCTATTCTCTTAAGACCAGTCTGAGAAATCTTTCTTGAAAGGAGTTGGAAAGCAAAAAAAAAAAAAGGCAGGAAATGGTATACACTTAGTGCATAAGAATGTTCATAAGGCATTAACTCAACGGAGATGCAAATTCCAAATATTAATTGTGTATATAACAAAAACACAATGACTTAACCCTTATCTCCTTTTCAAAATGGGTACAGTACAAATGCCTAATCTAAGGGAGTTATTGCAAAAATTGAATTCAGAAAGAATATGCATAGTAGGTACACCCTGCTTGGTCCAGGGTAAGAAAGAACTCACAGAGTGAGACATGACTGCTGGGGTGAAGAGTTTACCCAGGCTTTGCAAGAAAAATGGCAAGAGCTGGGGAGACACAGTGATGACAGAAAAGGAGGGGGGTGAGAAAATGGAGGGGGAAATTAAAAGAAAGAAATCGAAAAAGGGGGAAGAAGAATGGATAGAGCTTTCCTGGAAAAGCAACTAAGAAAATAAGAAGAAGAGAAAAGCAACTTAGGGTTAAGTCCAAGTGCATATCACTACTTAACAGGCCTGACAGAGAACAGCATTGGCTCACTGTGAGATTCCCTGCTTCTCCCCCACCCCTTGCTCCCTGTTCTATTGTCCCTTGGGCCGCCTGCCCTTCCATCGACGTGCTTCTGCTGTGAGACCTGTGTATGGACTGTTTCTCTCCTTGGGGTCTCTGCTAAGTCTTTGTTCACGTATTCAACCCCTCCTCATTGAGACCGACACTGACTCATCCCACAAAGAAAAATTACCACTTCCATCAAAGTGTTTCTTGAGCTGCTCTGTTTCTTCCCATAGCAATTTATAAAGAACTACAAAAAATAATTTCTAGTTTTCCATGGTATTTAACCAATAACTGCAGTATACAATATTGTGTCCATTGTCTGATTGCCTCGCTTAGATGCACACCCTCTGACATCAGGGCTTTTCTCTGACTTGCTCACTGATCCCACCCCTGAGGCGAAGCCAGTGTCTCACACTCACTAAGTAGGTGCTTACTTGAGTGTTTTGTTTTTGTTTCTGGTCACAAGTGAACATTAAGGGGGAAAATAAGGAAAGGAAGCTAATCTCAGGAACAGGAAAATTATTTTCTAGGTTTTTTTTTTTTTCATTTTAATTAGTATTCCTAATTCTTTGACAGGAGCATAGCATTACCCTCTAGAAAGGTCTCAACATCTAATTATAATTAAAATTGTAACTACTAGCTTTGAGTTCTAACAACATTTGCCTTCTATTCTACTGTAACTAAATCTAAATAGGTCAAGAATTTGAACTACTCTCTCAACATGGAGCCTCCACTATATGTGTTAAGATGTTTATTATTCTGAACTCTAAAATTATGCTGGTTTCAAAAAATTAGCCAGTTATGCAAAATATCTGTTTACATATTTGGCTATATACCAAAAATATTCTTTCATTTATAGGGCTTATCTCTTGACAGCCTGTAGAATTGTCTAAAGTCCTGAGATCCAGCAATTAAATTTTTAGTGGAAACAACACAGAGATTTGGTCACACTTGATCAGCCTTTCTTTCACATCTTCAGCGGTCCCTAATGAGGGAAGATGGAAAATGGTGAGGCAAGTGTTTTCTCCAATCAAAGCTCTAAAGTGCAAAGAGTACTTTTACACTTGGTAAATATAATAATTGGCGTTGACACTCATTTAGCAAACGTGTGCATCCTTTTTGAAATCGAGAAAGAAATGTGATGTCCACGAATGAATGAATAAGAAATGAGTCTGCCGTGGATCTTTCTTTCCAGTATGTTGTCCAGTGAAGAACACCAAATAATAAAGTCTTATTTCTAAATATCGTAAGTGCGGTTGTTTGTACCTCTTGTGGTAGTAACGTGATTTGGTGTCAACTTTAGAGGACTGTGAGTGAAGGGGTGGTGTCTGGTCTGTCGATCAAGATATAACCAATGAGGTCCCTGGATAGGCATGGCCTTCTCCTGAGAATTCTGGGAATCTCTGTATTTCCTCCTTGGAGACAGGAGAAACTTCTCGCTCTCAGCTGATTCCCTTGGAGACTCTCTACCGACCAGACTCACACTCTACTGACAAGACACATGGCACGACACCCTGGGAACTGGAGAAGCTACATGAATCTACCCAGATGCAACCAGACCTCTGGTACTGGGGAAGCTACATAGAGAACCATGCCAGCACTGAGATGCTTACTTCATCACTGAATCCACAAGACTTCCAGCCCATTCTGTGCTTCTCCTGCATTCTGCATCATTGCATGTATTTCGTGAGTCTGAAGAGGACTTTATAGATTGGTATTGGACATATGGGCTAATATTGGATTTACAGACATGATCTGGACTGGACTGGGATGTTTTCTCAATATTCAATTGCTCTTGAATATATGAACCTTTTTCTTATACATGAGTGTCTATGGATTTGTTTCTCTAGTCTATCGGGACTAACACATTATGTACCTTAGGAGTGGGGTCCTAGAGAAATTAATCATGAAAATGGAGAGTAGATGTCTGTTTGACCTCTGCTTCATAGTGTTTCTTCTTTTGTTAACCGGAGGTCAAATATTTTCCTACAGGTTACTGGGTCCTTTTCTGGAGAGACTATAGGAATTTAAACTTTCAATTCTTTTCTTTTTTTTTGGGGGGGGGGGGGCATCACTGCCCGCAGGTGGTGGGAGTCGGAGGCCCAGCCTTTGCTCTGTGGAGCTGGAATTGAACCTCCATCCCAGTGGGATGCAGTCCCGCACACAACCACTATGCCACTGGGGCTCAGCCCTCAATTGTTTTCTTTGGTTGAGTCTTTGATTATTCCTGTTCAAAGTGGTGAAAATGAATGTGATTGTTGTTTATTTTGAACTAGGGGGGTGAAATCACTGTTTGAATTTCTAGGAAACCATGCTGCTTAGAGAAAGTGGCTGACTGAGGTCAAAATGGCTGGCAGAAAGCCTGGAAATGGTTTGATACTGTCAAAGGCCTAATCCCATACTTTTTTTCAATAGAAAGTTTAAATACGTATTTCAATAAGATAAATAAGGATTGAACTTGACAGCTTTAAGAATTGAGTTTAGAATCTTATTATACTTTATTTCTACTGATTTCTTTTGCTTATTATTGATAGAATGATTAATAGAAATATCTGTTGGGAGATATGAAAATAGAGAACTTGTAAGCCCAATAGTCCTCAGCCATTCAAATTTGATCTTTAGATGGGTTTAGCCCACGCCTGCAAAGAAAGCTTTGAAAAGATAAGCCCCACCCAGTGCTTTGGAGTACTCAGGACATTTTCATTACAAGAGACTTTTCTGGGAGCAAGATTGACAGATTGAAGGAAAAAGAACTGTTTGGAGTTTGAAATTCTGAACCCATGGTTTGTGCCATTAGCTGAAAAAATGTCTGGAACCATGAAGAAAACTCTTCTCTGGGGCAGGCTGAAATACTTGCTAGGTGACCACCTAGATCCATTTATTGAGTGGAAGTGGAAGAAATGTAGCAATAAAGAGAAAGGTTGAATCTGGCCACTGACTCCCATGGACCTGGTTACAAGAAATAGAGAAGACAAGAGTTATGTGAAAGTGCCTATTATAAATTATTATTACTACATTCCTTCATCCTGCAGAAATATGTTCTGTTATATCTTCTCCGCTCATTTGTCCCAAATTTTGTACTGAGTCAACAATATAGTGGAGTGTTCAGATAATGAAAAGAAAGCAGGGTATTTCCAAAAGAGCATATGGAATTTCAAATAATTTTTAAGTTTACATCAATAATGTCTCAGCTATTTTTGAGTGCATGTTAGCTATAGCTCACTGCTTATGATGAATATGGAAAACTTAAGAGATTTTAGAGGAAAGACCTGAAGTTATAGAGGGCAGAGAAAAGAAGAGCTATTCGTAAAAATGATAGAAGCAATAATGTACACTGAAAGAACTAACAAACAGGCCCTCTGGAATCCAGGAATCCTTATCTTCTCAATTCTTGTGATGCAGACACTTCCAATAAAGCATGGTTTTACCACTTGAGAACTACCTGGGATACCTGATATATAGTAGCTAATAGACTAGTGACAGCTTCTGAGTCTCCACAGGATGATAACATAGAGGGCAAACAAGATAATTGCCTTCCACTTTTGCTGACTAGATGTGGGGATAAGGTGGGTCAGACTTAGGGACTGGGGGCAGGAGCTAAGTAAGGAGCATAATGAGAGTGATATTAATTTTCATTGCTTATTATTTTATTGAGGGAGCCTTGATGACATAGTAGTTACATGTTGGGCTGCCACCCATAAGTTCGTGGTTTGAAACCACCAGCTCCTTGGGAGGAAAATGGGACTTTCTACTCTCATAAAGAGTTACAATTTCAGGAACCACAGAGGCAGTTCCACCCTGTCCTATAGGCCCATCAGGAGTCTGAATCTACTCTGTGGCAGAGTCTGATTTTGATTGGTGTTTGTTTGTTTGTTTGTTTTTGGCATCACAGCCCTGGTGGGAGTAGAAAGCGGTGTTGTTGTTGTTTTTTTTTAAACTATTCTCTAGGTCAAATTGATCAGTCGAAATGTGTCTATATGTCAATATAAAATGAAAAGCTTTAATAAAGCAGATTGTCAGTGTAAGCCTTTAACTCTCAGGTCACAGAGTGGTTCGATTTTCTTATAGTAAATTAATCACTTTTAGACCCAGTACTCCTCTACATGAAAGATGTAAAAATATGATTTGAATAAAGATGGCCTTAAGCCACTGTTGTTCAACTGGATGTGATCCCATGCCACAGGGAGCTTTTAGCAATATCTAACCCTGGCCAGAGGAAGCAGCCTGGTGGCAGAGTGGATTACCCATCCAATGGCAAGCCACTAGGTCAGCAGTTAAAACCCACAATGCATAGGAGAAAATGAAGTTTTCTATTCCAGTAAAGCCATAGAAACCCTAAGGCAGTGGCTCTCAACCTTCCTAATGATGCAACCCTTTTACACAGTTCCTCATGGTGTGGTGACCCCCGATCAGAACATTATTTTTAATTTTTATTAAATTATCTTATTGGGTGCTCATAACTATGATTTTGCTACTGTTATGAATCAGGTGACCCCTGTGAAAGGATCATTTCACCCCCAAAGGGATTATGACCCACGGATTGAGAACCGCTGCCCTAATGGGCAATTAGTTCTACCCTGTACGGTAGGGTACTTATGAGGTAGCATTGACACAATGACAGTGAGTCTGCGGCTTGGGGTTATTTCATTTAGTTTTCATTTATTACTATTCTTTGGAGTCCCAGCAGCTCTATTGGGTAGAATTCGGGCTGTTAACATAAAGTCACCGATACAAACCTTCCAGCAGTTCCATGGGATAAAGATGAAGCCATTTGCTCCTGTAGAACTGTACAGCTTCAAAAACCCAAAATGGAGTCTGCAGGAGTCAGAATCGACTCAATGGCAGGGGAGTTTTTTGGACACGTCGTGCATTTACTAAGTCAGGGAAGAGAGCTATTCCTATTTAATGGGCAGCGACCAGGAAGACTATGCACAGGAGAAGTACCCTGGCAAAGACATACCTAGCTGGAAATGCCAGTAGTACCACTGTTGGGAAAGGCCAACTCAAAGTGTGCTGTGCTTGTCAGCGGGGCTTTAAGTTCACTATCATGTCCTCCAGGTGTTCTTCTGTGTATCAGGTAAAGGAACCATAGGCAGAGATAGAGACTGATATGTACCTCCAACTTTGGGTGGTCAAAAATTTAGCTTACCCAATGAGAGCCCATTATTCTCCAACTTTATTTTGAAATGTTCCACAGGCTTTCAGTTTCCCTTCATCACGCAAAATTAATGCTTTGTGATACCTTGGACATCATTCAGAATGTAATGGTGATATCAATTATCCCGAATCCTCAGCTTCCTAACCTGGTCGAGCTGTACTTCATAGGGGCCAAAACCAGCTATCAGCCCCATGCTGTGGTTCCTAGTCAACTCAAATATCAGAGCTTGAAAATCAGCAATAGATTCTGTCATCATGTAACACTCACTCTCCTGAATAAGCAGTTTTGCTAAGAAAATAATATTTGGTCTTAAATTGATGGCTAGTTCCTATTGTGTACAGCAATTAATTAGCTAATCCAGGCAACCAATTGCAAACAAAGAGTGATGTCTCCTGGTGGCAGATCAAGTCTGCAGAGAGCCGGGCACGGTTTTTAAGCCCAGCCTTTTCACTTGTTCTGTGACCTTGGTAAAAATCATTTCAACTAATATTTACCTCTTATTTAAGATGTGGATAATACTTAAATCTCCCTTGAGCAGCCAGATAAATATTGGTGAAGCAATTAATTTATAAATTGCTAGATAGATTATAAATGCCAAGTGCTAAATCCTGTCATCTGTAATTATTCCACAGGTGATTTGAAGCTTCCTGGGGGCAGAGGTTCCAAAGGCCTAGAGAACTTTTCCAAATACACATTGGTAGCAGAGGGTCAAAGTGACCCTCGTCCTTTAACTCCTAAACCAATGTTCTCTCTGTATGTAAAACATTTCAGCTTTCATTTGTATCATTCCCAAATAAGCAAGGATGGTTTCTCAGCATGCTTAAATATTGAGTGGCAAAAAAAAAAAAAGGGCTGAGCCCCGGTGGTGTAAGTGGTTGAGTGAAGGACTGCGGCCCGTGGGCTTGGCAGTTCAAATCCAGCGGCGACTCTCAGGAGCAGCACTGGGTGGCGCCCATGACCACCAGAGGCAGTGATGGCCCCAAAACACAAAAAAACAAAAAACAAACAAAACAAATATATATTGAGTGGCATCCCTCATAAGTATAAGCTAGAGGGTCCTTTTGGAATCCATGTAGATAAAGATGTGTGAAAAATACTTTCTTGAACTTTATTGAACTCATCCTCTATTTCAGATATTGGTTACTATACATGTATTATATCCACTACTTTGTCATAGAAACTTTGGATGTCAACATTATTATCCTCAATTTATGCATAAACAAACCAGATTTTAGAAAAGTCAAGTGACTTCTGCCAAGGAACAGACTGGATTTAAATCTAGAATTGAACTTTCATACTTCTCTCTTACTTTCATCTCCCTTTGAACATGCTTTCCATACAGTAATCAGTGTATCTTTTCAGATCTCAACAATATAGATCCTGAGCACAGTACTTTCTGTCCATAATTCTTTCTCGCCTACAAATATGTCCCTAGAAGCATTGAACTCGAAGAAGAGCTAAGTGTGATGCAGGCGTCTGTCTCTCTTCACACACATCACAAATGCACATATGCTCATGCACACACATGTGCTTGCAGGCACACAGATACACGTGTCTGTCCTTGTAGATTTCCAGTATCATATGAATTCTCAAAGACAGCTGTCTAAATGTTTAATCTTGTTTAATCAGTATGTGAATATTCTGTTAAAATTGGGGGGAATAAAATAAACATAGGTGCTGGCTATCACTGAGCCCTTTTTACTGTGTGCTTTCATAGAAAATGGGAAATTGTACAGTGACAATAGGAAAGCTCATGTCATCTAGACTGTTTTAAACAATAAAGAACTATCTTATACAATTTGAAAACTTTTGCTTTTAACACTTTTTAAATTGGACATTGCATGTAGTATTATAATGAGAGTAAGCCCTGAAGAGACTGCTATCCATTTCATAAGACCAATTTCTGATCATATGATGTTAATGGTGCAGTGCTAGAAACTGACACAGTTGCCGCTGTGTTGTATCTGCTTCTTCATCTCATTTCTAGGCCCTTATTAATTCTCAATATTTGTAGAATCAAAACCCTTCACTTGATATCATTTAAATAGCCTAATTAATATCTGTTCCTCATATATATACTCACATAAATGCCACATAACCCCCAGAAATATGGAACTTATGTTATGAATTGATTAGTGTATCATGAGACTGTATCTTATGCCTACAAAGATATACATATTCCATGACCTGAATTCTTTTAAGTTAAAGATTTGTTTATTGAATAACCTATAACCCCCCTACATTTGACTTGAAACAACTTATAAAATATAAAATAATATGGCTAAAAATTGGGTATCATACCTAATAGTTGAGTTTCATACATAATATTTAAGTGTTGAATTCTAAAGGTAATTCAAAAATTATCTTTAAAAATGCATATGATTTATCATAGTACCTCTTTCAAATGCAAAATTCTTATAATTTAACTCTCACTTACAAGAAGACTATGACAAAGGAAAAACCTTAGATCATATGAAAAGCACATCACTCCCTCCCAGGAGAGAGTCTCTCCCACACAAATTAATGAATAAGGGTCACTGGAGCAAAAATATAGTATGCTTGTCATGATTCCTGAAGAGCAAAGGGGTGTGTGTGTGTGTGTGTGTGTTGTATAACTAACTCTGCGATTTGAGCACTTTACTAGGTTGCAGCTTGGAAAAATTGTGACTCTCATTCTCCCACTTAAAAAGAAAAGAAGAAAGGAGAGCAGTGTAATGTTGAGTGTAACCATCTTAGCATTTATTTTAAAATGGAACTGCTTAACTTCTCTGATGCAGGAGATCTTTGTGGAGCAAGAAGAATCAGGTTTCATCCAGTATTCTGCTAGTCACAACTTTTAGATTATTATTTATACTTTTGAAATGTCCAAGTCACCCTGGGATGCCGATTGGTAAGCTTCCACTACAAGGTGACATTTAAAGCAAATGAAAGAGATATAGACAATATCCTCTCCAAATAAACAAAATAAATCTCGGCTCTAAAGCTGATGTGGAAATGTTTGTTTTCTGTCTCACTCATCTGTGCATATGGCACTCTGAAAATTATAAATTCTATTTTGCGGAACTACAATATTTATTACCAGAGGAAAATAGATTATTAATTACAGCCAAAGGCTGCTTTGATTAAATATACAATTAATTAGCTATGCTAAGCTCATCCATCCCAGAGCTCCTAATATTTTCAGCCCGATGATTCTTCTAGTACTTTTAATTAAAATTGTTCTAAAAAGCCACAAGTTAGCTGCATGTGCACTTAAACTGAAGTTATCTCTTCAGTGTTTCACTGGTTTCCGTATGCCATGTAATTAATCTTTGGTGATTAAATGTACATAAAATCATCAGAGATGCACAGTAATTTGTGCAGACATGGAACAATGGAGAGCTTTTACCAAGCCTTGGCAGAATTGTTTTATCTGCTGAAAACTATTTCCAAAATGTGCAGGTATTATTTGCTTAATGAAAATAAATTACAAAAATCTGCCCTTTTCCCTCACTCTTCCAACCAAAGCTAACTAAAATCAGCAGTTTTAGTATGGACAAAAAATTGTGAGACTCTAGTTTTAAAAATATGATGACTCTATCTGCCAAGTTACTCCTGCTTCGTTGCTTGGTCTTGCTTGCTGACGTGTGCTCTAACTCGCAATGACCCCCTGTACATGACTGCAGACCTGTCCTCCATGGGGTTTCAAGGGCTCATTTTTTAAGGAACCAGAGTTCTTGGTCTTTCGTTTGTGGGACCTTTGGCTATTACCCTTTAGTGAGCAGAAAAATAACCTCAGAGCTGATGCTCCCATGCAGGTTTTAGAGTTTCTATGGCAACACTTTCAAGGTGTTTAAAATAATCTATGTGAATCTACCATTTGATATGTTTCACTTAGTTGCTTAACCTTCTAGGGGGTTGCTCCTTTACCTGTAGGCTGGTTATGATCATAATGTCCCTGCTGACGATGAGGCAAGTACTAAGGAGAGAATGTGGAACGTGGGAAATGATCATAAAACTTCACTATTGTTATTATTCTCATTACGATCTGTGACGAAGAGCCCTCCAGTCAATAAAGGAGACAATCTGTCAATAAAATTATTTGATCAAATTCCATTTGTTTTATATGAAACAGCCTTTGTTTCTATTTTGAATGCATCTGTTTTACTTTGTAACTTAGTCAGTCATCTGTTTTTTTCATATAGAAGAAGATATTTCTTCCCAAAGCCCATGATTTGAGGGCATGGGAGCACCAAGCTAGAAAGGTGACTGACACACACCCATTCAGGTGGTTTTATTTGTGGATTTAAAGGCTTACAAATTTCCCTAGGGGCTTGGCCTTTTTACTATAGTCTCATGTCACCAACTGAGCTCAACAAGTGTCAGAATGAATTCAAATGGCAAAATTGATTGTTGAAAATGACTTCGACCTCCCCTTCTATTCAGGTGATGACTGCTTGTTCAGATTCTGTCCTGTCATTTCAAAGTAGTCGGAAATACTTTTCTTCTTGCAAGCACTCTGAGATGCCGCTGTTAAAAGAGAAAATTTTATATCATACATACAACTTTATTTTCTTGTGTTAATCCCATGTGCTGAAAGCTCGTAGACTTTAACTTTGGTAAAATGTCCTTCTAAGGTAATGTTCCATAAAAAGTGTTTTAAAAGCCCTATGAAGTACAGCAGCATCTCTGTAAGTCGCTATGCAGGCATGCTTGTGGATGAATCTGGGCTTACACTTGAGTCTGTGTGCAGGAATGTATTCAAGTCTGTGTTCATGCCTGCATGCATGGTAGTCTGTGTATGCACGAATGTGTGCTTGGATATGTGTGTAAGGTGAGAATATGTATACCTGGGTGTGTATGGTGAAATGAATTGCTCCTTTGATAAAGCTCAACTAGAAGTTTCAGAATTTTCAAAGGAAAAAAGTGTTTTCATTTCTAAAATAACAAATGAAAACACAAGGGATCTTCAAAAAGTCCTCAGGAAAAATGGAATTAATAGTTAATTGAATTTTCCCACAAGCTTTTTGAAGTTCTTTCATCTGTCTCTGTCTGTTAAGGGTCATCTATTTTCAAAATGCTATGTTACCAAACATAAATTCGAACTCCACAGCTCATGTTTCTGGACAGGGTAGATTGAATTCATTGGCATGGAAATGGAGGTTGTTGGAGAAACTCTGATAGAACTTACTGAAATCGGTATGAATGAAGGTATTATCATACTGTCCTACAACCCTCTCCACACCCTCCAATTCAGTCTTCCATTCCCTATAGTCTTTCCTGAGTCACTCATCATATCACAACCAACTTCATAAATGGCTACCCTGCTTCTCTCCTGCTCCACCTCATCATGCCTTTGTGAATTGTCTTTCCAAAACATCAATGAAGTCACATGATTTCAATGAGATGGTAGCCGTGGCTTTTGAAGAACACCTTATCATATGTTGCTTTTAGAAATGGGACTGAACTCACCACTGAGGCTTAACTTTTAATCAAAAGATAGGTGTGCCTTTAAGTTGCCCAGGGGGGCAGCAAGTATGCACCCCTTGAAACAGTGAGCCTAGGTGATCAAAAGGACAGCGCTTGCGCAGGAAGGAAACTCAGAAAGAAGGCAGGAAGGGTAACAGCGAGAAGATAGATGGAAATGAGACTCACAGGGAGGAAGTGGGAAAGCTATAGTTGTCTTGGGGGGAATCAAGATCAATATCACAAAACAAAATGTATACAAACTGTTGAATGGAAACCCAATTTACTCCATAAGCCTTCACCCAAATCATGTGAAGAAGTTTTCAAAACTATAAAATGAACAATTCAGCATGGAGTACTGAGGACATTGGGAACTGTGTCAAAGTCTACTCTCCTCTCTGCTTCACCCAGAAGCAGATTAAATCAACCAGATTTCTCACTGATCCCCAGAAGAACTCTTCTTTCATACCTTTTCTGGAGATCTGTGAAACTTCACTAACTCCTCTCTGCTCTTGAAGATGTACTTCAAATGACAAAGCCTAGAGTCAAATACTCCTAGTGTGAGTATTTGGGGTGTTCCATAGATCTTTGCAAAGGGTGGCCCCAATGAGATGGGTGTGTCATTCTTCTCCAGCAGATTGTGAGGGCAGGTACTCTTCCTTAAGTAGCCTTAAGTTTCGTTTTCCAGACCTCATGTTCCATTCCAATCAAACGGGCACCGACGGCGTATCATACATGATTGTTCTTGGTGGGGAATGAGGAAGGGTAGGTCAAGTGCTTCACTCAGTGCCTGGCATTTTGTCAGTACGCATTCCTCGCTAACTGATCTTATGGTTGTAGACACAGTCAGGACTATCAGTATAGGGATTAAAGTCAAGGGACCAGATTTTAAGCGGGACACCATAGAACTGGGTGGGGGAGGGGGGAGGGAGCTCCCTTAATTAAAAATTTGGTCTATATGGAGCAAACAAAATTTTCATAGAACACAAAACTAGTATTGTAATATATTTATCATAAGTTTAAAATGCCCTGGGACATTGTTAAATTGCTAAAAAGTGAGACGTCTGGTCACTTTAGAGCAGTCTAGTGCCTGACACTACCTCAGAGGAAGAGAAGGAGGGGGGGACCCGAGTATGGATCAACATTATCACACATGTCGGTGGTCTTCGTTGTGTTATTTATTTCGTCATCTCCTTTGTCAGATGAAGAAACCACTGCTCAGCGTTTAAATACCTTTACTCGAGAGGCCTCTGCTCATAGGAGCACTCTCCTGAACATTTTCCTTATCAATTGTCTTTTCTACAATAGTCCTGTGGGATTGGTTCTGGCGTATAACAATAGGACAGAGTAGAAATGTCCCTTTGAGTTTACAAGACTGTTCATTTGTATGGAAACAGAAAGCCTCGTTTTTGCTCCAGGAGTGAGTGAATAATAGGTTGAAACCACTGATCTTGCAGTTAGCAGCCCAACACATAACCCACTATACCTAAGGTGGCGCTTACGAGAGCAGCAACCGCTGCTGCTGCTGTCCACTTACAAACTATGTTTGCTATATGAGTACATTTGATAAAAGGGATTTGTGTGGGTAACTAGGCTATGAAATTTTGGAGGACAGTGAATAGGATGCAATTGGCATGTAAGCACAGATCATTTTAATGACAGACGCAGCCACAGTTGTTCTAATATAGGTGTTGATAGAAAATGTGGGTAATACGTATGAATTGGTGATATACCAAGAAGACTTCTAGATTCTTGGGCAACAGAACTGAACAAAGCAGTCAGTGTCTAGTCATTGAATGTATTTTGAAAATATGTACTTAAATAGTACTGCATTGTGTTCTTTTCAAAGATAAGCTACGGAGGATCTCTGCTGAAGATTCCTAAACTTTTTTGATGTTGAGGGAAAATGCACAGTTTACAAATAATCCACTGTTTCTCCTTTTGGGGGGAGGGAGTAAGTTATGTTGTTTATTTTTTTAATGTTTAATCTTTTATTGGGAGTTCTTACAGACATCATAACGTCATACTTCAATCACATCAAGTAGTAGTGTAAAATAACTATCACAATCAGTTTTTTAAAAGGGTCTCTTTTCTTGAACGCCTTATTATCTGCTTCCTTTTATACCCTTCTTCACCCTTCCTACCTCACAGGAACTTTTATAATTATTCTTTCCCCTATAGTAGTCTCCCCCACATCTTACACAATCCAATATTTCCATTCATATACATTTTGTTGTTCTAGCCCTTCGAGTGCAGTTAAACAGTCATCCAGCTCCCTATTCATCCTTTCACCTATCCCTCTATCCCTATACCCCTAGGGAACTATTGCTCCTGTTACTGTTTCTCAAGGGTTATCTATCGTGGTTCCACATACCAAACCATGTTAAATATACACATGAGTATACACAAATCTAGCATGATTAATGAGGTAAAACAAAAAATAATAATAGTAAGGGGAGGAAATATTACAGAACTAGAGAATAGTTGTGTAATTCATTAGTGCTATACCACTCCCTGAGATTTCCATCCCTTCGTGTGGCACTTCTGGGAAGGAATATCCAATTATTTTATGATGAGTTAGGGTCTCCACTACATCCATGCTGCTTTGTGTCTTGGTCCTTATATATTAATTACAGGATCCATTTTAATCTTTTCATTTAGCACCGAACTCATTTCTAGCTTTGTGTGTTTATTTGTTTGTGTGTGTGTGTGCTAATGTGACTATGCCAATATGACTAAGACCCAAGACTATGGTTTTGATAACTGTTATTCTCCCATCACTGAGAGTAAGAGATCTTGTCTCTGAGCACACTTTCTCTCGTTCAATGGACACAAAAGATGAATTGCTGTGTCCCAGTCCATGGTTACTGGTGCTGTTGGTAGTGACTATTATCTTTTCCCTCTAGGTCATTCCTTTGTAAAGTTTTCTTCTTACTCAAATAATCTGAGGATATCTAACAGTATTTATCCTGTGCTCACATGCATGTTTTATGAGGGACTACAAAATGTTTGTGTAAACTTTAAATTAAGAAACAATAGATTTTCCCCACAAACTTTCTGAGGCCCCCCCCCCACCTTTCTTTTCTCCCTTAGACCTGTTGCAAGAATGTTATGGCTCTGTCACAATTCTAATTAAATTTAATTTATGGGGATCTGATATGTCAAAACTCAATGGCTAGGTTTATAAATAAACAATGACATCAGTTTAGCATTATCTTGGGAAGTTAAAGGACAGTAAGTAGTTGCTATCCTACTGTTTGATCAGTGGCCTCTTTTCCAAAGAATCATTACTCACTGCATAGAGTCACTTGCGATATCAAAAGTCTTTTTATAGTAATGAAAGAACTCCCACAATTAGCCAGAAGGCAGCCATCTATCTTTTTAAATAGCTCAGCTTAGAGGAGAACAAGATTCCAGGTGATATTCACTAGATGAATTGTTTTGACAGTGATTAAGTTGATGATAACGATCAGTGTGTTTTTGCTTGTAGGCTGTGTGTGTGTGTGTGTGCGCGCGCATGTGCGTGCGACAGAGCAAAATAGGAGTATTTTGCTTAAGTGTCATGCAAATACAAAACCAGACTCTGTGGGAAGCTCTGCACCCATTAATTTCCTTTAATTGTTCATTAGCTCTACATTATTACAACATGATTCAATGTTAACTAATCATGTATATTATTTTTTAAAATTTTGACATAATTTCATACTTATCAAAAATCTACAAGGATAGTACAAAGAATTCTCAAATACCATTCACTTGGATTCTCCAAATTTTAACATTGTTCATGTATTTTACTTACATAGAGTCATCAGACATAAAAGTTGACATCATTGGTAATAGTCAAATTTGTATCACTTGCCTTTGACATTGAGATCCCGAGAACACAACACCAATTCTGGCATATTTCTGCCCAAGTGTTTAACCCGAATCTAATGAAGTAAAGCAACCAGATAAACACATATTATGGAATCATCTATAACATTCCGGTGTATGTCAGATGCATTTTATATCCTTACTTTGCTATATGACCACAGTAAATATTGTCTTTCAATTCTGCAAAAAAAGTAAGACATTCTAAATACAATAATCAGAGATTATATTTTAGATGCCCATCATTGATAGTAAAATGATAACATTAATGCACAAAAGACCTGGATGACCCTATCCTGATCCGACTAGTATGCACCCTCATTGAAAGGATCTAGGAAAGATATCATGAAAACCCCAGGATTGCATAAACTGGCCAAACCAGAAACTTCGCCCCAGGAAGCACATACCGATTACTTACAAAGATGATATAACCGCCCTACAAAAACCAATTAGTTTGTAAACTCAGAGAGATACTATTGTCTCTGGCAAGCCTCCCTTGTGTCTACTTTCTATCTTTCACCAAGCACCCTAAGGCCAAAAGTGGAGGGGGCAGGGTACAGTAGGGAGACATAAATGTCAGCTTTCTGGGCTGAGCCCCAGTGGCATAGTGGTTGTGCACGGGACTGCGGCCCACTGGGACGGAGGTTCAATTCCAGCAGTGGGGCTGGGCCTCCTACTCCCACCACTGGAGAGCAGTGATGCCAAAAAAAAAAAAAAGTCAGCTTCCATCATAATTTTGTTGCTGCTATTATTTAAATCAGAGGACTTTCATATAGCTACATCTATGTGTTAGGATCCTAGCTGAAAACCAAAGGCACACTCAACAAGTTTAATTAAAGAAAGTATAATCAAGACACAATTTATGGAAAGGTGAACAGAATTGCACATCAATCTACAACATAGAAATTGTTGATGAAGTCTTCACTCCCCATAGGCTAAAAGGGGGAATGTGAACATGTAAAAATGAGTACAAAAAGCCAGGAAGCTTTGCAAAAGCTGTGGTCAGAGGGACTTTAGAGACAAATACTGCCCACATGCCATCGCTATAGGAAGTAGCGATGCAGGGTTAGGTAAATGTCCAAAATCATGTGGCCATTGGTCAAACCAAACAAACTAAGCAGAGTCCTTGGATAGTGCAGTAAGTAGTGAAAGACATCTAACAGCACAGAGCAGTGCAGAGAAGAATAACTAGGCAAAGTATAGACTAGTATATTAATCTTGGGTTGAAAGATGGGGGTAAACCAAGAATGACCAGCTTATCTGCCAGGAAGAATAATTTTAGTTTGTTTGTTTTTTCATTGAAATGAAAGGAGATAAATTGATTGATAAAGAGGTAAACAAAAATGCATTGTGTACATTTTAGTTTATTTCCCCCAGGAAGAATTGTAACACAGCTTAAGTTGCTCTTTAATAACAAGCATGATAGACTTAAATAATTAATCTCTTAGCTTGTTACTTCCCAAATGAGATGTGTTATAAGACAAGAAATGTGACTTTCGCAATAGGAAAGGAATAGAAAATATGAAAGGAAGACTTTTTATATATAGGACAAAGAAATAATAGGAGAAACACAAAATCTTCCCATAAGAATTCTTGTAACTGAAATTATTAGCAAACCCAAGAATAGTTTTGAAAAAAATCCAAAAATAATGGATTTGAAACATTTCATCGGGAAAAGTTAAACATGGGTCTTGTGGGCATTTAAAAAATTGCCACTAAGAAGATACTGAATAGAATATTTCAATACCTGATGACAGATTGGGTCACACTTTGGGCTGCTCACCACAAAACAGCCCAGGAAGACAAAATTGAGCATGACAATGAAATATGCAAAAACCTGAAGTTAGAAAGCCAAAAATTGATAAATTCAGAATTTCTCAAAATGGTGAAAAATTTCAGGGCTCAAGTTATGACATTGAAGGATTCTATTGGCAAAATATTGGAATATGGGCAAAATTCAGGTAGCAAAAGAAATTATGAAAGGACTATGTGGAGTCACTTCACCAAAGCGAACTATTCAGCTTTCAATGGTTTCAAAGGTATCATATGATCAAGAACCAATGGTGCTGAAGGAAGAAGTCCAAGGTGAACTGAAGGGATTAGTCAAAAACAATGGCCCAGGGATTTCTCGAAGATCAATGGAAAGGTTTCAGCAGCTGATAAAGCACTGGGAGCCTTGTTTCATCTGTGCTCAAAAAACGTGCAAGACAGCTATCTGGCAAACTGATGGAAAGAAATCAATATTTTACATATCCCAAAGAAAGACCAATAAAAATACAGATAATACCAAACAATATCAATATCTTATGCAAGTAAAATTTTGCTGACAATAATTCAACAAGAGTTGTAGCAGTGCATCAACAGGGAACTGCCAGAAATTCAAGCCAGAGGCAGAAATAGACATGGATCAAGGCATATCATTGCTGGTGTCAGATGGATCTGGCTGAAAGCAAAAAACACCAGACAGAAAAAAGCATTTAATTGCATTCTACTGACTATACAAAGATATTCAACTGTGTGGATTGCAGCAAACTATGGATAATAATCAGAAGAATAGGAATTTCAGAATCATTGTGCTTCTGTGGAACCTGTACGTGTACCAAGAGGCATTCATTCAAACTGAACAAGGAAATGCTTTATGGTTTAAAATCAGGAAAGGTGTGGATCGAGATTGTATTCTTTCATTACACTTATGTAATCTATATCCTGAGCAAATAATATGAGAAATTATGCTGCAGGGAGAACTCGGCATCAAAATTGTAGGAAGGATTATTAACAATCTCTGATACGCAGATAGTATAACTTTGCTTTCTGAAAACAAAGAGGACTGAACTTGATGAATATCAGGGACTGCAGCCTTAGTATGAATTACAGCCTTAGCATTTGGAATGAATTACAGATCAATGCAAAGAAAACCTTTACCTTTGCAATTGGACCAATAGGCAACATCATGAGAAGTGGAAGGATGATTGAAATTGTCAAGGATTTCATTTTGCTTGGGTATGCAATCATTCTAATGGAATCAGCACTCAAGAAATCAAGCAATTTATTGTATTGGACAAATCTGTTGAATTTGAAGTGTTTAAGAGTACGAATGTCACTTTGAGAATAAAGGTATGCCTTTTATCAAGACATGGCATTTTTAATTAGCTCAGAGGCATGTGACAGCTGAACAGGAAGTAAAACACACACACACACACACACACACACACACACACACACACACCAAAAAATCATGCCTTTGACAGTCATGGACTGCCAGAAAAAAAACAAGTTCATCTGCCTCGGAAGAAATAGACTCCATCCTTAACAAGTTATATGGTCACAATGGCTACATTTCCACACTCTCACATAAGGACACTGGTGAGGGTGAAGCAGGGCCAGTCACAAAGATTGCTCTGTTGTATGTAGGATTGCACGAGGTGAAACTGACTTGAAAAGCACTTTACCCACCACAGCTCGGAAGACATCCAGTGAAAAGTCTCAGGAAGGAGTGTCCTGTCAGACTGACGGAACTTCCATGTGTGAGTCAGTGAACTAAATGTCCCCCAAATCTCGTTAGGTTCCTAAGACTCTTCAATTCAGTCAGGTTGAACATGTGTTTTTAATGTTTCCACATAAGCACAATGATTCTGGAATTCCTCTTCTTCCTATTGCTACAATCCACACAGTTAAATATCTTTGGATAGTCACTAGAACACAAGTAAATGTTGTTTTCTCCGCTTGGTATTCTTAGTTAAAATTATGTCACATTAGGTTGGTAGGAGCAAATTCCACAATACAACAAGGTACATGTCTTTATTGAAGGAAACATACTCACAAGGGGTCAGGAGGATACCAGGTCATGCACTGGTCAAATGATAGCCACGTGTGGGTCTGTTTTCCAATGAAACAGCAACCACTCTCCCTTATAAGAGTGTTGTCAATAAGAGAACAAATGGATCGCCGAAGCTTTGTTTCAATTTTGGAATACCGCAATCACTGTCATTGAGTCAAATCTGTACCAGGAACCCTGAAGTCATTCAGGGTTGTGTTGGCTGCGAACTAGAAAGTCAACAGTTTAAAACCACCAACCAGTTCCACTGAGGAAATTTAAGGGTTTTTTTTTTAACTCCAATAATGATTTTATGTCTCAGAAACACACAAGACTGGTTCTAGGAGTTATCAGGAGTCATTGTTTTGGATTAGATATTAGTTATGCTTATTATCTCACATGTTTTAAATCCCAAATTCTCTTCCAAAAATACAGTTATAGTATGTTTAAAAGGAAACTGCTTTAGTTAATGACTTTTGGGTGGATACAATTGAACATTTCTTAATGTCTTATATTCTGAAATTGCATAATGATCACAGATCTACAAATGATTGCATTGTTAAATGATAATGCTTCTTAAATAAAGCAAAAACCATTTTAAGTTAATTTATCAATATTTCTGCTTCATATAATTTTTGCACAACTCTTATTCTTTGAGTTCTTTTAACTATAAATATTGTTTTACACCATAATATGCTAAACTTAGATAACAGATGTCCCCATAGAAACAAGCATACACCAGGTTTAAAATAAATTATATATGAGCTTAAATGTCTTAAAATTGATTTAAGACTATATATGAAAACTGTTTGGCTGAATAAGATAGGATTCATGCTATTTAAATTCCTACCATAACAAACACTTTAGCAGCAATCTAAATAATTGTTTCTTCATTCTGTAAAGTGTTACTGGAACCTGATTTTGTAACATTTTCCTAATTATCCAAGAGAGAATTTGATCAATAGTCACTTAGGAAATTTAATCAGTTAATTCCTTGGTTATTTTTAAGAATGGGAGATCTTGTCAACTAATTATGGGCAGTGGAATGTCCATCCAAAACTATATTGCTCAGCAGTTTATACTTATCCTCAATTTGAAATTGAGCTACATTTTTGGTTTTCTATATATGGAACAGAGAAAACTAAAGACCAATCAATGAATTTGAATTATGATGCTGGTGAAGTACCATGGACTGCCAAATGAAGAAACTTACCTATATTGGAAGTCCAGTCTGAATGCTCTTTAGAGGCAATGTTGTTCACCTACTTTGAACACGTCAGGATATACCAGTCTCTGGAGAAAGACAGCATGTTTCATTTGGTAGTTAGATGTCAACTGGGTGGTGCCAATGTATAGGGTTGCTAAGAGATGGCATATAAGATGACACTAAGTTGGTTGTTGTTGTTGTTGTTGTGTGTGTGTGTGTGTGTGTGTGTGTGTAGGAAGGGAGGGAAAACCAACCTTTCAATCAGATATTTGCTTGGTGTTGCCTCCTTGAGAGTGAAGCCTTTTTACAAGAGAGACCCTGGTTTCTTCTTCCTCTCTTGCCCTTTTTCTTTTCTGCTGGCTGGAACACTGTGTAGGTCTCCAGAAGTTGCCCTATGTGGGCTGAAGAACTGGGGAGCTGTTGGCACCCTGCCATGTTTCCACCAATCTTGGATCCACAAGACTGTGGTCTTCCTGCTTCACCTTTCTGTGTTATCACCTGAAGCCATCTGAGTTTGAAGAGGGCCCCAGATAACATGGGTCCTATGGATTTGAGTTAGACTTGTCTGAGATAACGTCTTAATATATAGTTACGTCTTGATATGAAGTTCTTTTTATACATATATGAATGGCATTGGTTTTGTTTCTGTAGACAACCCAGTCTGGCATGTTTATAAAGTGGAATAGCCGCTATACAGAGGATGGGCCTAAATAAGATAGATTGACACAACAGATGCAACAATGGGTTCAAATAGAATAGTTGTGAGGATGGCAGGACTAGGGGTGTTTCATTGTGTTGTACACAGGATGGCTCTGAGTTAGAATAAGGTCAGTGACATGAAAAGTAACAACATACCATATATACCGGTATATAAACTAAGTTTTTCCAACTCATTTTTAATGAAGTTGTGGTAAAATTAGGTGTGCTTTGCCTGATATTTGGGTCTGTTTTAACTCGAGTATATACGGTACTTCTTTTAGTAAATGTGTCTATATTTATTTTCCCTTGAGAGTCAAAGAAAGGCATCTTGATAGGTGCCTTTGAGTCACTTCCAACTCACAGCAGTCCTAACAAAAACACTGCTCAGTCCTGTACCACCCACGGTGTCATTCATGGGGTTGAGTCATTGAGCATCTTCCTCTCTTTGGCTGACTTTCTCAAGGGCATAGCAATGTCTTTCTCCATGGACTGGTCACTCCTGATAGTAAGTTCAAAGTACACAAAGCACAGTCTTACTATCTTTACTCCCATGCTGTGTGCGTCTATGGAGCATTCTAACTAGACTTTTCCCCATACAGAGTTGATAATTCTTCTGGAAGTTCATGGTATATTAAATATTTTTACCAAAGATTCTTCAACATGTTCAAAGAGATCTTCTGCATCACATAATATATGGTTTGATTTATTTTGACTGCCTCTACCGTGAATATTGATTGTGGAAACAAGTCTAGTGAAATCTTTGACACCTTCCATCTCTTCTTCATTTACCATGACATTGTCTATTGGTCAGGTTCTAAGAATTTTTTTCTCTGTTGAAGCATAATTCATACTGAAGTTTATAGTCTTGATTTTCATCGATAAGTTCTTCAAATAGTGTTAATTGTTTTTCTGTTGGTCAGTAAATGAAAGCCAGGAATGTTTAGCCTATAAGAAAAGTAAATAGAACATGTGTTTTAGGGAGGGGGGGTGTTTTACACGGGTGGGGAGATAAAAGGGAGATGATGTCAAAGATTCGAGGAAGGAAAAGTATGTTTCAAGACTGGTTATGGGAGCAATTGTACAATTCTTCTTGATGAGATTGAACTATGGAATGATATGACATATATATTAGTTCCCAAATTACAGCAAATTAAAAAGAAAAAAAAGTAGAGTGTATCCCAAAGGTATTAAGCCAATGTAGATCACTCTTGAGGCTGTTACATGCTTTTCCATTTTTTGGTTTATGAAACCTAGAAGGACATGGAGCAGAGGAAGGGGGAGAGGTACGGTGGTGGTGGAGATATAAAAGGGTGTCAAGGAGTCCATGTAGAAAAAGAATTGTGGTAGCAATTTATGATTCTACTTGATATGATTGAAATATGAAATGATAGATTTTATGTATTAAATCCAAATTTAAGAAAAGGGGGGGGGGCTTCAAGCCTTCTTTGCTTTCAGCAAGCAAAGCTGTGTCAGCTGCGTATCGCAGATTGCTACTGAGTCTTCCTCTTATCCTGAGGCTGCATTTTTCATAGACCTAGTTTCTGGAATTGTTTGCTCAACATACAGATTGACAGTTTCCTGAGAGAATGCAACTCTGATTTTAAACCATGCAATATTTCCTAGCTCTTTTTCAATGACTGGCCCTTGTTCTGTGTACAGGTTCTGCATGAGGGCAATTGCTGGTTCTGAAATTCCCATTATTTGCAGTATTATCCATAATTTCCTATGATCCACACAGCTGAATGTTTTGGCATATTCAATAAAGCACAGGTAAAGACTTTCTCTTGTCTTCTGTTCTCAGTCAAGATCCTTTTGACTCCAGGAATGGCACCTCTTGTTCCATGTCATCTTCTGAACGGACTCGAATTTTCATCAATTCCTTGTCAATGTCAGAGGCATAGATACTTACTTTCTGCAAGAGGCATGGGGGTCTTGAACCCTCATAATTCTCAAACAGATGACTCTAGAAATGGATATCCACCAAAATAATTTGGTTTTCCATGCACTTGTTGGCACTTCAAAAAGAAAAAATAAACATGGTTGCTTTTCTGATATTCAAGAGCATTTCCCATGTGGTTGGACTTAGAGAATCACACAGGAGCAGCTTATATCTAACCAGAGGCTAATCCTCAATCTTGATGTGTTGTTGATGGTGACCCAATTTTTTTAGTTTATTCCAAAGGGTTGATTGTTCGTTAACCAGAAGGGTCACCAGACAGTATCCTGAATCTGGTATACTAAGGAAAAGTTGTAGCTTTACTTAACATACACAAATTGCTAATAGATTAATTATTACAGCTGGCACGATAAATGTAGTCGCATGTTTTTTACATTGATTTCTGAAATGTTGCTCTTTTTCTCCTTTCCACTTAAGATTATACTCCTGATATAATCGAAGATAAACACTTTTTAGAGATAAGCTGCAGAAAACATTTATTATAAGTTGGTCATTACTAATTTTTATAATATTTTATTGTAAATAGGGTGAGGGGTTACATTTAAAATCAACAACTTTGTATTCAATGGTTTAAACCACCAACCAGACCCTACAACAGCTTACCCTTCCCCATTCCTTGATTTTTCTTCTCCCTCTTGTGACTCAACCATCTCCCACTTCACCCAAGTAAACACCCATCAGTTATCTAGTCTATTGTTTTATCTTCTCTTTCTTAGCCTCCTTGTCCCACTTTGATAAATTTCAGTCTGATTCCTTTAGTATGAAATATTTTTTTTAATCTTGGACTGTACTGAACTTAATTATTAGCTGTGAAGATCCCCATACTTCTCAGAATATGGTTTCACATGATCAACT
Organism: Nesogale talazaci; assembly: GCA_004026705.1. NCBI lineage: Eukaryota > Metazoa > Chordata > Mammalia > Afrosoricida > Tenrecidae > Nesogale > Nesogale talazaci. Next base: position 149,652 of record PVJH01002207.1, on the reverse strand, counting down.
ATTCTGTTAGTCCTCATCATCTCGTTACTTGCCAGTTGATCTGAGAAAAAATGTTCTGTAAATGCGTCAAGATTAGACTGACTAGAACCACTCTCTCCAGCTGTATCCAATCCCAAAGTTAGTGTACGTGAGGATAGAAACCATGTCTCTATCTGACAGTCTCTGTCTTCTTTCCACTTTTATACCATTGCCAATTCTGATAATCTCTCTTTGCAAAATTGCACTGCTTTTTTTATTTATCTCAAATCGGGTGGCTAAATCATCAGAATCCAGTCATCCCACCTTGAGAATGCTAGCCTTTGATCAAGTATCAATCACTGCAGTCTTTTCAGTGATACCCTGGTTGTTCAGTAACAATAGAACCAAATCAATATGCCAGATGGAGAAGGATGTGCCAGCCTTTTTCTGTAAATGCCTACAACCTTGGAAATCCTAAGAGGCAGTTCTACTCTGTCCTTTGGGATCACTGTGAGCCATCACTCGATGGCAATGGGTATATTAATAGATGGAGTTATTTCATAGCTTTCTCATATTTATCATGACACTTTAATCTCCCACCTATTTGACTCAAAGACCACTTTAGAAGAAAAAAACTATCATTTTGTGAAGCAAGCTTATGTCAAATTTCTATCCATCTTGAAACATTTCTGCAATAACCTATCAAATCCATGCCCCATAATACATATATATTGTTTAATCTTCTAATTACATTTCCAGTTCCCCCAATTGATATTCCTCCCAACTCTCTTCATTCATGGTTTCCTCCCCTTAAATATTTTTTCTTACCTTCTCCACTAAAAAAATCTTTCCTCCACTTACTGGACGGAAAGAGCAGTCTGGATTTCCACCCTAACTACCTAGATTAAATGGAAGGCTTTTAAAAGAAAACGTCTTTATCCTTGGTCCCATTTGTCAATATAAATTAAAATTACATGGTGCTTATGCAAAAGCATAGTGATTCAAAGGCAGGGGGAGGGAAGGAAGACTAGAGATATACTCTCGTGGGGAATAGAATGATAACAATATCCACCCACTGAAGTTTTCATGGCCATGAATCTTTGTGGCAGCAAAGATCCCTTTTCTCTTTGGCATCATTGGTGGATTTGAACTTCTGACTTCAATCATTGTACCAGGGTTCTTTGATAAAGATACCAAACCAATAAACCAAATCCACAGCCGTCATGTTGATTTCACTTCATAGCCACCCTACAGGACAGACGAGAACTTCTCATTAGGATTTTAACCCTGTAACTCTATGAGGGCCAGCGGTCTCATCTTTGTCCCACAGTGTGGCTGCTGGGGTTGGACTGTCGCCCATCTGTTGGTAGCTCAATGTGTAGCCAACTACACCATCAGGGTTCCTTTGACCATCTCAATGGAACAATAGTCGAAGAGTTGGACTGTTAACCTCAAGCATCAAGATTTAGACTCATCACCCGCTAGGAAGGAAAAAGATAAAGGTGCCTGATAAGTATCAAGTACTACATTGGTGTACAAGAGCCCTGGTGGGGTAGTAGTTCATTGTAGGTCATGAGTTTGAAACCACCAGCCACTCCTAGGGAGAAGCATGAGGCTTTCTACTCCCATAAAGTGTTACTGTCTTGCAGACACACAAGGACAGTTCCACACTCGACCACATAGTCACTATGAGTCAACAATGGCAGTGAGTTATTGGGCAAAGGAGCTCCAACGGTGTGAGTGTTGGATTGCTAGTCATAATGGGTGAGTGTTAGATTGCCAATCACAATACCTGTGGTACTTGAATGGGGAGAAAGATGAGGCCTCATATTTCCTTAAAGATTTACAGCCTCCAAAATCCTATTTGGGTCACTTTGAGTCATAATGGACTCAGTGTCAGGGGAATATTGATCTAGACTCTCTTACTGCTTTTTAAAAAAAAGGGTATATTTTGCTGTCAATTCATTTGTTAACTAGCTACATTATTTTCCACGGGATTAAAACTTTACGTTTCCTCCTAACATTTTTCTCCCTCGTTCTTAACTGATGATAACTGAACAAAGCAACTGCCAGAAAAATCCCAATTAAGCTATTCTTTTTTTTCTGTTGTGAAAGGAATAATTTATAAAATGGTGACCTTTTGGTAGACTAACAGTATGTTGATGAACTTCAAGTGGAAGGAAAAAAAAAGTGTTTTGTATCATCAGTGCTTACATTTTCTAAGGGATCACGTGAGGCAGTAGAGCTTTTAAAGGTCATAGACTTCTTTACTTTCAGAGATATTAAATAGCTTATGAAAATAGAGGTCAGCCACATAACTAGAAGAAAAGAACATTCCCAAATGGGAAAGTAAAATATTTGAAATTTCATTGACTGTCCTTTTTTTAGATTGTATTTGATTGTTTCCAGAGCCAAGAACGGAATTTGCATATAAATGTCACTATTGTAAATGAATGAATGTGTAGGTCGTAGGATCAATAGTTATTGATCTTGCTATATGAATGCTAATACATCTGCATATATTAAGCATTCCAATAAAAGATTATGGTTTCATAGCCTAAAATATTCTTCAACAAGTTTTGGCTTTCTGCTGAACTATCCTGGACTTTGTAAAACATAACCTTACTTGGTTTATAGGAAAGCAGGATAAAAACCAATTATCAATGGAGAAATGCACTTTTAAACATTATTCTTGCTTTACAAACTGCTGAAACAGATAAGCAAACACCAAGGCTGAAATAACCTGTAGGCAGTGTAACCAACCACCTTTAGGAAAAAAGGGAATAATGGCATTTGTCTTCCTACTATTTTTCTAGCATATAATTTGTGTCAAACAAACAAAAACACAAGCCATCAAGTTAATTCTGACAGCAATCCAATAGACCTAAGTAGAAGTGTTCCCTTGGGTTTACAAGACTATATGTAACGCTTACAGAAGTGAGCTGCTTCATCTTCCTCGTAAGGCATGGCTGGAGTGATCAAGGCATAGCTGGGGTGTTCAAGGCATGGCCGGAGTGTGCAAGGCGTGGCTGGGGTGTTTAAGGCATGGCTGGAGTGTTCAAGGCATGGCTGGGGTGTTTAAGGCATGGCTGGGGTGTTCAAACAGTCAACCATTCAATTAACGGTCCAATGTAACTCACTGGGCTTTTTCAAAATCCATGAATTAGTAAAAGGTAGTGTCTTACTGGAAAAATAAATCTCTCTACAAATGATTTTTGCCTTTACTACTGGGAGATCTACTGTTTGGATTGTCTTCAGAATGAGAACTGCCTTTCATCCTTCCACTGTTAGGAGTTACTCTGGATTCAGTGCTTATGGAAAACAGTAACACATTAGCATCCTTTCCCAGTAGGTATTAAATAGTTAATAATAGATCGTGACTGACCATTGTTTACAAGGAACCCTGATGATGCACTGAGCTGCTAACCACAGGACCAGTGATGGCCAAGAGTCGGAATCAACTTAATGATACTGAGTTGAGTTTTGCTTGGGAGCATTGTTTTCAGAGAAGGTGGAATGCTGGAGCAGTACTCTGATCCACTACATAATTGAAGGGATACCTATAAGAAGGAGAGACTGGAGATCAAATGGCAATCTTACCTGCCACAGAAATGCTCACATACTAGTCTTGACTGATCCTTGATCATCACTGGAATTTATAAAAGTAGACCCAATATGCAATGACTGTTATTCATCTTGATTTAAGTTGTAGTTTCTCAGTCCAGAACACTTCTTATCCCATTTCAATTACACTTTATAAGGAAACAGTGGTCATGCTGAGATCAGTAGAACACCTGTAATCCAGTTGGACCCCGAGGGATGAATAGCTATTATGTCCAGGAAATAGTATGGCTAATATGTCCTATATCAGCATACGCTCAGAAACCTAAGTCATCAGCATTCCAACCTTGTGTTAATGGAAATCCAATGGTTAAGTCCATGGAGAAAAGAATCAGAAAAAAATACACGAATTACTGAATTTGTGCACCTAGGATGCCCACTGGACTCTCCAACTGAGACATCTTACTGGTGATCTAAGAATTGTACTGGGACTTATTTTGCTGATGAGCAAACTTGATTGCTCATTTTTTGAAGGTACATTAACTCTTTCAGGGTCCATTGATTAAATTAGCTCCTCCAGGTCATTAGGCCTATCTCTACATGATGTGATGCTTTCTACCTGACATTGTGTCACTTACCCCCCAAAAAAGCTCCACACTTACTCTGAGCATGCACAGATTCTTTGCCTACTCGAGGAGGGAGAATGTGCTCATTTGAATGTCAGCAAATGGCTGTTTGGTTGCAACTCAGTGACTCCCTTTGCTTCCCTGTGAACCACCCAGGGATCTCTTAGGGTTTGCTGGTGCATAGCAGTCATCAGCGCCCTACCAGCCAGCGGGTGGTTCAGTTCATTGTCTAGAAATGGTATGATTTCCAGGATGGTGGGCACAGTACTTTGCCCCCAAACATCTCTTTGTATTTTCATCATTCAACATTATCTGTTTCACTTAAGCTATTTTAGGATTCCAGAGTCACTTTTTAAAAAATATAATCTCTACTACCAGGGAAAATGAAAGTTTTCATAAGGAGGCCCCACTTTAGAGGAATAAGGACACCTATCTGAGAGAAGTCTATCCTGCTCTCTTCTTGGAAAAACTCTGTAGAGCACCAGAAGGACTGACCCTTAGTAAGAAGTGTAGGAGTCCCATGAAAAGAATGAATGTTTCAATCACTGAGCCCATAATTCTACCCTTGTTGGGAAGCTGTCTCCAGGGCTGGTTTAGAGATTCATAAATGTATGTACATGGAAACAGGTGATGACTTTAAAGAACACAGTGTTGACAGTCAGAAGTATTTGAGCAATGCTTTCCAAACTCTCATGGGCATAGAAGTCAGTTGGGACCTTGTTACAATAGCAGTTCTCATTCAGTACATCTGGAGCAGGGCCATGGAGTCTGCATTTCTCATAACCTCTCACAGTGATAGTGATAGACATCAAGTCACAGTCTGAGGAGCAAGGATGTAACATACAATGAGCGATGTCATAGTCTTCGATAAAAAAGATGATACCTATTTAAAAAGACATCACAAAATTTTATATTCAGGCAGGTAAGACTTCAAGTAAGTTTTGAAAACTCACCAAGAGATTGATATTTTTTATGACCCTGACACGAGAAGCACTAGATGGTGCCTGGTTACCAAACCAACTAAGCTGAATGGGTTCACTTTAGAAGGTCCAAGATAAGACAGGAGAGAAAAGTGGAGCAAATCTCAAATTCATAAAATGGCTGAGTTAACTTATGGAAGTCCCAGGACTCTGTCCCTTCACCCCCCTTCAGAACTGGACCTACACTCAGCCCCATGTATCTATCTATGTTCAGTCAAAAACATTGACAAGTCTTTAAGGGAAGCACAAACAGAGATGTGGACAATTCTGAATGTAACACCCATGGGAGATCCAACGGGTGCTTTGCCAAGAGCAGAGGTCAGAAGGATTCAGAAACAGGAACCACAGAGGGGAGATAGGAGATGTGATATTGCCCTGTGGAGACTGCCATCCATGATGTGAAATAAAATATGTGTGAATTATTGCATGAAAACTGATTTATTTCATAAGCCTTCACCCAAGGTAGCATATAGGGAGGAAAAAAAGAAAAAAGAGCATGCTCGACATTTTTTCCCTCTCTGAAAATTTTGGTAAACATTTCCTAACACTATAGGTTCTTTCGATAATCCTGATGGTGTGTTAGTTCATCACCCCCAACACTTCATATAGATACAAGAAATGATTGTCTACCTACTCTCCTGCATATCCTCGAGTTGGTAAAGAGGTCAGTAAATGTCAGTGTCCGAATAATTAATATTACAGAACTCATATCAGAGACAGTCTAAGCTTCTCTCCCCACCTGATGCTCATCTGTCGTGGCAGCCTCTCTGTTCTTCACCCTGAAATAAGCCAAGGTCCTTTTATCTTGGCAGGTCAATGGGAAGGATCTTTCGATGGCCACTCATGAAGAGGCCGTGGAGGCGTTCCGAAATGCCAAGGAGCCCATCGTGGTTCAAGTGTTGAGGCGAACCCCGCTCAGCAAACCCAGCTACGGCGCCGCCCCGGAAGTGCAGCTCCTGAACGCCAGCACACAGACCGACATCACCTTTGAGCACATCATGGCCCTGGCCAAGCTCAGGCCTCCCACCCCTCCGGTGCCAGATGTCTGCCCATTCCTGCTCTCAGACAGGTATTGTTCTGCCATCTCTCCAGAAACCCTATTTGTTTTCATTAGTCATTTAAAGCAGGTGTTGGGACGAATCAGTCACACTAGCAAGTGAGCAATGATAGAGACAGGTCCCCAGTTCTGTGTGAAAAATGTCCCTGCCAGGTCTACATCCAATTACTTCCCAGCTGTCACTGCCAGCCCCTCTCCCTGACCCACGCAGTGGCGTCATCACAGCAAGCATCCTTGTCGAGAGGGACACGGAGAAACCCGGGATCTGATGAGCTCATCTCTACGCTTCTAGTCATCTGAAACCTCACGCTTCGCACGAGCCCAGGTCGGGGAAATAGCTTTCTTCACCAGAGCTGCCAAAACACCTTATTAAGACTCACATGGAAATAGCGTGTTGACACCATATCTCCTCTGCGGGTCGCCTTGCTTACTCCCCTCGCTTTTCCCTTCTTTAAAGGAGAAGCTAGGAATTAATTCACTTGAAGTGCAATTTTCCAAAGAAGGTAATTACCAAATGTACTGAGATGTAAACAAAAGGTTCTGACAGCCAAAGGGTAGGGATCGTGTTATGAAGTAAAGTGCTATTAAAGGAGTTGTTCTTCCCGATGTTTACCAAGTTTTAGTAATCAGTAAATGTATATTAATTCTTGTAAAATAATTCTTGTCCAACTGGGTAGTTTTGGACGTGGGTTCGCTCTTCTATATTTTGTTCAGAGTACTTTTAAGCCCGAGTGTACACATGCTAGAAAAGTCAAGCTAGGAGAGCACTAGTCTGTATTTAAGTAACAAAGCGGCATTTTCATAGCTTATGCCAATGTTCTCCACTTTGTAAAACACAGGTGTGATCATGTCACTTCCTGGCCCTTGAGTGGCTTTTGAAAGTCCATTTCCTTGGTTTACCCATGGATACCAGAATCAACTGGAAACTTTCAAAAGTCAATCCCCATGGTGGAATTCCACTTCAGACTGATGAAATAAAAAGTCTTAAAATAGGGTCCAGGAGTTCTGGTGGTGTAGTGGATTACATGTTTGCCTACTAACCCCAAGGCCAGCAGTTTGAATCCACCAACCAGCAACTTTTGGCTCCCTCAATATTTTACAGCTTCAGAAATTCAAAGTCACGGTTCTACTCTGTTGTGTGAGCTCATTATGAGTCAGAATGGGTTTTCTTTAAGGTTGCCTGGAATCCCCACTGGCTCTGTAGAGTAAGCATTGGACTGCCATTGGAGGGCTGGTGATTCAAACACACCCACTGCTTAGTGAAACGAAGGGCAGGTCCCACAAAAAGTTACAGCTTCAGAAATCCAATTTAGGGTCACTGTCAGTCAAAATGATTTGATGGCAGCGATTTGGGGGGTGGGTAAGGGGAGGGGTAGAGGATGGGGTTATGCATCCGATTTACCAGTACCTCTTCTAGGTGATTCTAATGAGCAGACGTATTTTAGGAACTTATTCCTGAGACAGCAAGTTCCAGAAGTTTCTGATTGCCTTGTTTGTCCCTCTCTTTATTTAGGCCAGATCTATTTAATCAGTCTTTGGGTCAGAGAGAAAGTAAGAGTGCCAATCCAGGATGCTGGGCCACTTCCTCCTCTGAGTCTTGTCCCCTCAGCTTAGAGACAGCATCTGAGAAAAAATGCCCAAGTTCTACCAGTACAGTCCACTCTTATTTACTCACACAGCTTTTGTGTTTTCCTTTTGATTTCTGCATTATATAAAAAGCCTTACTTTCGCATTATGTAATTGTTAAGGTGAGAAAGGTCCATTGTGCACCACCTTATTCCCAGCACGGAGGTGCTTTTGTTGATGTTTGCTGCAGTTTGCTGCAGGCCAGGCCGTTTCCATTCATTCTGACCCATATGAAGGAGTAGAGCTGGTTGTAATCTTTGAAGAAGCGGCTCTCCTGACCTTTCTGCTGTGTCATTTTAACCAGCACCCTTTTAGTTTCTAATCATGGCAACACTGGCAGTACCACGATTAAGTACCTGGCTATTTCAAACAGGAAAGAAGAGATTAGCAGCTTTGTGTGATAGGAAAGCCACTGGTCGCATTAATTTGGGCCCAGAGCTTTTTTTTTACAATGAGTATTTGCATTTATGGGTAAGACCAGGCTTAAATCCGTACAAGAGATCTTTTCCTCTCTCTTTAACCTCACTCAATATTAAAGTTTTCCTTGTGGCAAAACTTCATTTACATGGAAAGGGAAAGGGAAAAGAACAGAAACATGGCATGATGCCCTCCAAAAGTGAGCGTTCAAGTTCGGGCTTGACAATGAGTCTACGTGTAAGCAAGGATGGGTCATGGACTATGCTGGCAAGTGGGATGCTGCCTGCACTCTCCTGGCCTGGCTGATCTGTGAGGAGATGATAGCAATAGAATATATGAGAGATGGATGGCAGAGTATGTAGGTTGACTGGGTGAAGGCCTCTTTTGGAATAGCATTGCCCCCTCCCCCGCACTTGCACTTCAGGCTCTCAGAAGGGAATCCAGCTATACTTCAAACCCCAGTGTTTCAATGGTGTTCCTGTAAGGCAACCAACTTACTTGAGGTTTTTCAACTCTGTCTTAGAAATAGAGATGACCTTTTGGTTATCTTTGGACAAAAAGCTGAAAGGTTTAGCAGGTCAAACCTACCCCAGGGCTCCTTGGAAGATAGACCTGATGGTCTCCTACTGAAAGGTCCCAGCCTCACAAGCCATGTGGAATGGCTGTCCTCTGCACAGTGTATGTACATGTGTCAGAATGAACTTGCTTATAAAGGACAATGACAAACCCTTCTCAGGATGTAATGTCAAGTAGCTATCATGTGACATACACTAACATAAAAGAACTTTTCTATTCTTTCTAGCATTTCCCCAAAGTTAAGGGAGAGATAAGATCCATGTCTGATGCCTTGGGTCCCCCTCCTGTCCAGTACTTCATAGCTCTCTCTTTCCCTGGGAATTTCCTAGAAGGATTATAGAGGTTCCAGTAAGTTATTACCATGAAAACACACTGGAAAGGAAGGTGGGGGATGAAGGAGAATGAGGAGGGAGATTTTGAGTAATGGGACCAAGGTGAGTCCATTTTGACATTTGAAAACTATCGCTTATGAAAGCAGCTTTCAAAAAACAGTTGGGGGCAGAGTAGTATGTAATTGGCAGCGCTCTGTCATAAAATACTCCCCTTGGGATAGAGTGCCTGTTGAAAATGTCACCTGCTCATGTACAGATGGAGCTAGTTACCTTGGGTAGATGCAGACCAGAGTACATCAATAAGGCACCAGGCCTGGGGAAGGTCTCTCATCAGTCTCTTCACAGGATGCACATAGCTCTGACCACGGGCCCTCACTCTTCACAGAAATAGGAACTTGATGGACTTGTGGTAGAAGGAGAAAGAAACACAATCACTCTTTCTGTGCTGCCATTCCTTTAAAGGCTAGTTCACTACAGGTCTCATTCCCAAGCAGAGGCAGCTAAAGTTAAACTCTAAAATTAGCTCTGATGTTGAGAACAACCCTTTTGATCCATTCCTATCATATTGCTACATTCCCCATAGCTGCCATTCTCTTCATCCGATGGAGCATGAATTTTATGAGGACAATGAGTATCTTTCCAGCTTGCCTGCTGATGCAGACAGAACAGAGGACTTTGAATATGAGGTAAGATCATTTTCACACCACTTCACATTTCTTCATGAAGTTATGCTTGAAGGATTTTGCCTAACAAAGAAAAAATAATTTATTACTCCAAGAAATCGTCTGCCTATTAAATACCTAGGGTAAGATATTTTAAGTACCATTTGTTTGAGATGTCTGGCTTCATTATTTTAAATGTATTAGAAAAATATTTTCAGAAGATAAGCTTGAAAGTAATTCCTCACATTTGGGTTGCTTTTTCTAAATAATATTATGGCCACTGCATCTCTTTCCTTCTTTCTGTGATAAAAGAGTATATCCCAGTAGCATTTGTAAAAGAATTATATTTCAAACCAAGATAGTGCCAACGTTTTTCTTTCATTGTACTTGAATTAAGAAATTGCAGTTGTGGGATGCTTGTTTATAAATTCAGCATTATATTTACTTGTGACTCAGGATGTTTAGATATGAAGAACTGTTTCATTGATTTTCTAGAAACAGGTAGCCTCATGCCCAGTGATGCTAAGCTTTATTTAGTCTTTCTGTGATACAAACTTATGAGTATCTGTACTGTGAAATGATACAACTCACAAAATCCATCTATTAATTATTTAAAAGTTTTCAAAACTAAAGAATTTATCCTAATATTTTTTCTGCTTCTGCAGTCTATAAATCTTTGAAAGGTTTCAGACCCCTCTGACATTTGGAATAAAGTAGATTGAGGAAAGAAAGAAGCTTTGGTAAACAGGCAGAGAACCCGTGATTATCTGCCCTTTTAATGCTTTAGATGATGTCATACAAGTTCAGCAAAGTGTTCTTTCCCATTTTATAGCCAGAAATCCTGAAATCTCTTCCCTCAGGAGGATCTGGAATCAAATAAGACTGATTCAGTGAAGCTTACCTAAAGCAAATAGATGTTTATTTGAAATCTTCCCCCTACAAAAGTCATTGCTGGGGATTACAGAAATCATTATTTCTTCTCAGCCAGAATTTGGAAGGATGTGTAATGTCACCTAATATCTGAGCCATTGTTTGTTGTTGTCTCCTTGCTGTTAATTTTTTATCCCTTACTCTTTGTTGATTGAAGCATTGTTATTTTATAAATCTGCTCAAATATTAGTATGGTCTGAAACATCCATGAAATTTTGACTAGTCTTACAGAATAGCATTGATAGGTATTTTTCTTCCAATTAATAAATACTTCATTTAGGGACTAGAATCATATGGATCACTTCAGTTTTCTTTCAATTTATATCTTAAATATGTATTGAATGGAGGCTGTGTTCTAGGAGAAGGCACAGTGAGGTAACTTGGTGAGGCTAAGTAGGTTAACAATCAAGCCCCTTAATTAATCGGCATCCCATGGAAGTATAAGGACACAGACAGTACTGCTCACAGTTCTGTGGGGCTGGCGTTAGGTGAAGCCTCTCCTCTCTTACAGCCCCCACCCACCCCTCATAGCGGCCAACATTAGCTCGATGATTGTAACAAGTACTCAGACAGTTTCTCTGTCGCCTGTAATCTCAACTAATCACAGCATTATAGTCATTAATTTTCTGTCATCTGTGATTCTGTTGCCTAAGGCACCTTTCTGAGTGATTGGAATAAAGAATGTTCCTATGAAGTGTAAATAGGAAAGGAGTTGCCATGACAGGCTTCAGTCGTGGGAAAGGATGCATTTGAGAGCATCAGGCAGGGTTGAAGTGAAAGTGGAGGCATAGGAATGCTGGAAGGATACTTTTCCAAACATAGGAGAGAATAATGATTCTGCTTCATCTGTCTCTATTCTGCATCAGATACACCTACAAAATCCAGCCAATCCAATTCAGGCGCCACAATAAATTGGGGAACACACATTGCTTGAGGAGATTTAGAAATGTTAGTCATGTCTTTATGTCTTACATGACACCTAGAAGCAAGTAATCAAGAGTTCTTGTGATGAGCTCAGATGACCCCAGTTCTTCAAGGGGCTTTGCCTTGACCCAGAACCTGGGAGGATGGGCTCAGTGAGCACTTTCAGGAAAGTTTAGTTTTGCACCACTTAGAATTATTCCCCAAAGGTGAAGGTTAATGGTAAAAAACAAGGCTTCATCTCAGAGAGGGACATTCTTTATTTCTTCACTTGAACAGGAACACATGTCAGCAGGGAATTGGGGAACTCAAGAAGACTCCCTTTTGGTCTGCTTTTGCTTACCTCTACCATGTGTTTGTCTTACACTCCTAAAATGTCCTTCGTACTTTTCTATATGTTGAATTGTTAAGAGCTGGATTTCTAGAGGAAGGAGATGTACAGTACACAAATAGAGATATTATATTAGATGCGGGTGAGTGTTATGGGAGAACAACAAACATTGGCAATGGAGAAATGATGCTGAAATGAGTATTGCTCTCTCCCATCGTGTGGTCAGGGAGATCTCACTCATAAGAGGTCTAAAGAAAGTGAAAGCAAGCTAGGCATGTGGATGGACATCTGAAGGAGGAGGTGCTATTTCCAGACAGAGGAAATAGCAAGTAGAAAGAACTTGAACTGGAAGCATGTCGGCTGTGCTCTGAAAACAAGGAGTTCCTTGGCAATAGCAGCATGCATAAGGAGAAAGTGGTAAGGGAAGAAGTTACACTGAGAAGCAGGAACATTTTGAGGAGTCTTTGGGTTTTACCCTGAGTCACAAAGTTACTAGAGCAGAGGAAGATTGTAGTGCATTGCAATCACATCAAGAGACAGTATGCTTATTTATATATTGTGAAAAACGATGTATGAGCCCCCAATAAAATGATTTAAAAAATAATACACATAAAAAAATGTTTGGAAACCAGACAGCGTGATCTGATTGGTTAAGTCTTGCAAAAACTGTGGTAAAGTTAGATCTGCGTCATCGAGCCAGCTCTCCGGAGTCTGTGTGGGACTCTGTTTCCCTCGTTTCCCTGTGTGCTGGACCTGTTCCCACAAGTAGTGATTAAAAATTATGAAGGTCATGTTAGGGGATATTTGGGGGGAAATGGGGAGCCAACAGTGTTGAGTATGAGAAAATTTTCTGCAGTTGATTGCAGTGATGATTGAATAACTTCTCTTGATGTGATCGGTTGATTAAATTGTGAGATATGTGAAATATGTGAAAATAAAATTATTTTAAAAAGATATTTGCAATGCACTACAATCTTCCTCTGCTCTAGTAACTTGGTTTCTCCATATCTCCAGCTCCCCTCTATGCTAGTGTGACTTCTCCAGTCCATCTGGATTTGCAAGGTAGAGTTGGGACCATGATGGTTGGGGGCGAGGAGGAAGTCTTCAGGAACTAGAGGAAACTTGTATGCATCATCACTGCCCGGCTGCCCCTTGACTGGTCTGTCTCCTCCCCATGACTCCCATGTAAAGCGGTGACCAATTACCCACCAGTGGGCCTTAGGTCCCCACCCTGCTGTCCTCCTCCTTTGTAATGATGTGATTCTTGTTCTTTGGTGCTTGATATCTGCTCCCTTCGGCCCCTCTTGATCATGCATGCTGGTGCGCTTCTTCCATGTAGACTTTGCTGTTTCTGTGCTGAATGGTGACTCGATTATCTTTAAGTCTTTGAGACTCCAGGCATTCAATCATTTGTTAGCTGGGCACCATTGTTTCTTCTACTCTGTTTGCTTCTGTATCCATTTGTCTTCAGCGATATTGGGAGTCAATTGGTCCACTGATTCTGATTTTTGTTCTTTGATACCTGATTGTTTCAGCACCTCATGATTGCACAGGCAAGTGATCCTCTTTTATGGTGGGTTTTGTTGCTTCTGAGCTGGAGGCTGCTTGTTTACACTCAAGACTTTAAGACCCCGGGTGCTCTATCTTTTGATAGCTGGGCCCATTTGCTTTCTTCACCATCCTTGCTCATGCTCCTTCATGTCCTCAGTGGGTACCTTGGGGATGTGTGCACACATTGATACATGTTTGTTTTGTTTTGTTTTTCTCCCATTTGATGTCTGTTGTCTAGACCTTTCACCACTTTCACCACCATCTGACCACACTGGCTGTTGTGCTTTTTCCCAAACATTTCTTTTTATGGTCATGGGTTTGCAGCATGAAAAATGACTGGCACACACTGTGGGCTATGTAATGCGGTGTAGCTGGCTGAGCCAGCCAGCCAATTGCCTTACGGGATATTACTGTCCAATCATTACAGGATCTTAGCTGTTACTATGGGGAAGTTAGAAGCATTCTGAAAGACTGTGTTTCAGAGGTTTAAAGCAGAAGACTGTCAGAAGAGCTGACCTGGAGTCTTACTTAAAGCAAGTGCAGGTTCCAGCTACCTCAGGGTGCGGACACCCAGCAGCTTCAAAACCACTAGATACACATATGGATATAAGGAAAAGGTTTATATACAAGAGGAATGATACATTGAAAAAGCATCCCCAGCCGAGTCCAGTTCAAAGTCATAAGTCTGAGAGTAGCCCATATCCCCAATACCAGACTATCAAGTCTCCTTTCGACTCACGAAGTCACATGCCAGTGGGTGCTGAGTCCCGGCACTGGTGGGGGGGTCTTCCTATGGCTCCTTGCTTTCAGGGCTCAGGGTCCATCAACAGCATCCAGTGGTGATAGAAACAACTCAGTGCTGGCCAGGGTCTCCATGTGGCCTCTCCAGCTCCAGAGGTCTGGTTCCATCAGGGCAAGGCCATGTGACTTCTCCTCCAGCTGTTCTGGTTCTTTGGATGCTGCCATCTTGTCTTGTCCATGGTTCATTGTCTCTGAGACTAACTCCCAACAACTGGGGAGGATATCTTCTCATCTTCACGAAGGAAATATCAATAGATTTCCCAGAAGTCTCAGGAGAAAGCCATGCCCACACAGAGTCCTCATTGGCTACTCAATGGCTATCTCCAGATTAACAAGCTAGACTCCACCCCTACATCTCAATCATGAAATTAACCTAAGCATATGACCACCAACTGGTTGTTTGAAGTCAAGTCTTTAAGAGACCAGCGGCTATTCTTTTTGATAGCCTGTTACCACCTTGTTTCTTCACCAGATTTTGGTATAACACCCATATCTTTAGTGCAAGTAGGGCCAGGTCACAAGAACTAATCAATAGATTATGGCTAGAATAAGTATGATTTCCAAATTCATTTTTATACTTTTGGTTTCTAGGTCTCTGGTCCACTTTGGAGACATCATTGTCATCTTTTAACAGGGTCCCCGTGACTGCTGTAGTTACAAAGACACCAGCAGAGCATTCAGAAGTGAGAAGTCTATGGTGAGAGTGGAAGTCATAAGACGTAGTTATGTCAAAGGGAGCATCTACCGTGGCCTGGAGAACAACGCTAAAGATCCACATTCTTCTCATTTATAACTTAAATATAGCTTGTGCTGGGATAAATTTTCTTCTGACTTTTTAAAAGAAAAATATGATACACCAGAGGGAAACAGCATTCCTGGCAGGCACTGACATTAGCATAATAAGCCAATTCTTTAAAGAATAACACTTTCAGTGGGCAGAAACTGCATATCTGAACTTGCAGGGATACAAAATGTACAACTACGTAGGCTCCTTTTTAATGGCCTACTTATTCTTGATGCAGGGAACCAAAGCTGACCTGTCCATCTCTGAATACATAGTCTAGGATTTTAAGCACATAGATTAGTGATCCAATTGCCCAAAACAGAGCTAAGTATCTTGAAAGCACATATGGAGGATTTTTTTTTTAACATACGGATGGTTGCCTTGATACTCAAGAACAGATCCCTTCAGGGCGACAATAGACAGAGAATGTTTCTTAGGGGCTATAATAGCCACTGTGTCAATGTTCTGGTGACTCTAGGTGTGTTAGGGACGTCTATGGAATTTTAATAGCACCCACAGCTCCACATGATCTATTACCACTTTTCCTTAGAAAGTTATTTGACCAGATTTTAAATTTCCCCACAGTGCTTCAGAAAAGTCTCAGAGGATCAGCCTGCATTAAAAGAGTCACAGCTTGAAATTTATTCTCCTTAAAAAAAAAAAAAAGGCAACATTTGTTCACTAATTAAAAATGATAAAGGATTTTAATTTTGCTTTTGAGAGGAAAAATAAAAATAGCAAACAGTAAGTGGTGCCCCTATCAGAAAAGCCAGGTTGATCCGCCTCATGAAAACACCACCACCATGGATTAAATGCCTCTATTTAACTCTTTATTTCTTCTCTGCGCTTGTTCTCCAGCAAAATGTCAAAATAAGTCATAAGTAGCCCACAGCAAGTCAGAGGTCGATCTCATCTTCTACCAGAAATGATGTGAAGGGAAAGGCAGCGCAAAATACAAAGTACTAGAGCCTACTGCCTAGTAAAGGTATATTTGCTGCTGCCTCATTTCAGGGGAGACGCTCAATTTTCTGTAGCATGTACTGTGAGCGATGAAAAGTCCACGTTGATAGGAGAGACTCCAGGACTAAGGAATGCAAAATGTCACTGATATAGAATACCATGTTGGCAGGACGGTCAGCACTTATGCATGGTACTTGAACCAATTTTTTCTTTTTCTTAAGAACAAACTGAGAGGGCATCCAACAGCCTGAATGAAATATTCCTTATACTAGAATTACATTGTCACAAAAATGAATTTCAAGTTTGCCTGAAGAGGTTTAAGAGGTAGTCTGGAGAGAAAGACAATGATACATTCCATTTCTGCTTGCTGTATATGCTATCTGCAAAGTAAATTCCATTGGACCAGTATCTATAAATAGGAACACACATTTAGCATATTAATTGGCTTCCTCTCGGCAATTCTTATGCAAAGCATAAGTAAACCCTTATGTTTTTCTGGGAAGTGTCATTCTGCAAAATGTATTTTCCAAAGCAAGGTAGCTCCAAACATGTGCAAAATGTGTGTGGAAATTGAAGTACTGAATCTCACAGTAGAGAATTGTGAATTAGAATGCCAATCAGAAAGGCGGATAACAAACAAGCAAACAAACAAGATGGGCATTAACACAATTTCAGGCATACCTTTTTGGAGTAGCTTAATGATTTGGGAGGCAAGTGTTGAGAAAGATCATGCCAGTGAGCATGTTGGAGTTGGTGAATTCCCTTGTAGACTGGTTGGGCCCCTGCATTGTTACATCACACCACCTATCTCAGAGTAGGTGCTCAGTGATTACGAGATGAATGAGTCAAACTGGATGCCCACTGCTCCCTGAATAAACTGACATCCACTGGGTCACCCCATCCCAGTCTTCCAGTGGTCCAGAGGGATTTAGACCATCATGCAGCTCCAATGAATGTTGTCTGCCTTTATATCAGACATCTGTTCTCTGTGTCAGAGGTTCTAGTTGGGCTGCTAAACAGGACATCATCAAGTCAAAGCCATCAACTGCTCTGTGGGAGAAAGACAAGGCTTTCTACTCCCATAAAGAGTTCCAGTCTCAGAAATTGGCAGGAATGGTTCCAACTTATCCTATAGGATTACCATGATCTGGAATTGTCTTAGTGATAGTTTGAAAGATAGGACCAAATGGAAGCGTAGAGGGAAATTCAGACAGGATGAGAATTTTAATGGTCTCCATTAAGGTATATCTCTTTTGGCAAAATCATAGAATCATTCATTTGATACGTTATCTAATCCACCTTTTTATCTCCTTGAAAACTTCTGCTCATAGATAGGGAATTGAGAATGTCCCCAAATGTGGAGTTCTGACTCTGATCTTCTCTGAGTGTTGAGTATTCCCTGAACCAAGAAGTTGGAAGACTGCAGATCTAAGGAATGTAATTGGGTATGAAATGTAACTCCTAAATAGACTAAGCATGATTCATATGTTAGAGTAGATAGTAGATAAAATGGTGTGTAGAATGTGAATGTGTCGAATCTTCAGAATTTCTTCATTCACAGGCCAGCCCACCAGTCTCTTTTCTTCTGCTTCTATTCTTCCAGTTAATCACATTTTAGAATTACTAACGAAACACCTAAAATAATTCCATTCCACTTACTACAATGGCAATAAAACCACTCGTTTAAAAAAATGACCTAATCAGTTTCACTGGGGGGCAAGGAGGAGTTTGCTGAATTGAAAACGGATCTACGTGAAGTGTGAAAATAATTTTATTATTTGAGCTTCTAAGATAATGTGGTTTTCTATCACTTTAGAGTTGGTTCATCAAGACACCTATTAATGACATAACCTTTTTTATTTTTTTCAGTTATGCCTGGTGAAATGGGTAATCTTTTTTGGGGGGGGGGCTGGGGGTGGGGGTGGGGGGGGTACATCACTGCCCTCAGGTGGTGGGAGTCAGAGGCCCAGCCTTGAAATGGGTAATCTTGAAGGCTAAACATGGGAAGTTCACTTCCATACCCTCTGTTGCATTTTTTTTCTTTTTTAAAAAATCATTTTATTGGGGGCTCACGTGACTCTTAACACAATACATACATACATACATTGTATGCCAAGCACATTTGTACATTTGTTGCCATCATCATTCTCAAAACATTTGCTTTCTACTTAAGCCCTTGGCATTAGCTCCTCATTTATTCCCCTCCCTAGCACCTCCCTTATGAACCCTTGATAATTTATGAATTATTATTATTTTGTCTTATGTCCCCTCACCCATTCCCTGTTGTCCATGCCCCATGGAGGAGGTTACATCTAGATCTTGTAATAGGATCCTTTCTACGTCACTTCCCCTCACCCTCCTGGTATCACCACTCTCAGCACTGGTCTTGGAGGGGACATCTTTTATCCTTCTACGTCCTGAGCATGGCTCCATGTCAGGTCATTTCTTCATGGGCTGTAGTTCATGCATCCTGTTCTCAGGATGCTACCCTATATTCCACAGTCAAACCAATTATTTTTAATTGCACTTCTCCCTAGATCAATCCTCTGTTCATGATTCTGCTGGACTCTAGTTTTCTGAATCACCTCTATAGGCTTTGCTTCAGACCCTCCATATTCTGCCAGCACCCTCCTTTTCCAGGCATGCCTCCTTGCACGGACCCACTCCTAAAGTGGAGTCTGCATCCTAAAATACTCAGAGCTGGATCTTGCTTTCCTTCTATGCCTTTGCTGTCTGCTCTCTCAGCTCCAGGAAGGTCTTTCCCACAAGATATTACCACTGTTCCAGAACATATCTGAGGATCACTCCATCAAAAGCCTTTCCTGATTCCTTCCTTGCTGCCATAGTTTTTACATCACTGAACTTTTCCATTTTATATTATAATTTTGTCATTTGGGTTGTACTTGTTTAGGTACATTAGCTTATCTTCTTATCCTCCATAGATTGCCTTTTATAACAGAGGCAACCACTTCTAGTGATGGTTAGCACTTCTCCAGGAAAGCTTAGTGAATGCCCTGACTCAGAGTGGGCATTCAGAAGCCATTTGCATGATGAGTAAATAAATAAACCATTTGCATGATGAGTAAATAAATTCCTAATGATTTATTACTATTTTTCTTTCATGTATCCTCAAAATAAATTAGGGTTGACTGGGAGGGGAGAGGGAGAGAATGGATTTAGAAGAGCAATTTGAAATGAAGTATGAGTGTCTCTCCTTTTCTGATAATAATTCAATGGACATGGGTTAATTAAATTGGCTAGATTTAAACATTCACTTCTATCAAACACAGAGATATCTGTGGGATGCTATTTCGCGGGGGGGGGGGGGGGACGACTACCCTCTGGCGGGAGTGGGAGGCCCAGTCTTGCTCCTGGAGATCTGCTGCTGGATTTGAACTGCCTAGCCAGTGAGCCGCTGTTCTGCACTCAACCACTATGCCACCAGGGCTCAGCCTTGTTGGTTGCTATTTTAACAAAGAACATAAATGTATTTTGCTCCAAACTTGTAAACTGTAGAACTTTTGTACATAGACTTGCTAAGTGATAGGATGTATAATGACCGCAGTTCAGTTGTTGCAGAGATAGACACACCACCAGTAAAGATGGTAGTTTGGTCTAGACCATTTCAGTGCCTGGCATATATACCACTGAAATTAGCAATAGCACCCTTTTCACTTCCAAAACCATATGAACAATATGGCATATTGCTGCACTAGTTTTCACACTTGTTGAGGCTTAACAAAGACTGGTATTTTCAACCATGTGTTATATCATTCTAATATTCTAATCAGAATTTTTTTATTTGAACGTCTGTATTTATCAAAATGAATTATGCCCCTTAGTTATTTGATTATTGTAAAGTTATTTAAGGAGTGCCTAGAAAGAAAATACTATAAATGGAACAGCCACCAAAGTTACTGTAATTCCTTTAGATTTGTTACCAAAAGTAATGAGATTAGTACAGCTTCTAATTTGGTCATGTAATTTCACAAAGCAAATATGAATCAAATCTGTCATTTGCCTCGCTGATTATGACAACACTAAACCTTATTTCTTAAAAAAAAAAGTAAATTTAATCTTCCAAGTTGATTATTAAATAATGTAACCTCTGTTACATTGCTACTGGAAATATATAGTTATAAAAATGCCTTATTTAAAAAAAAACCCAAAATATGATTCCTTATACTACACATATGAATTTTCTAAATATTTTTACTGTAATATGCATGGTATATTTTGAGATGGTTTCCTTGCATTACTTATTTGTGAAAGATTGTGCTTAATTAGGGTGAATATTTACATATCAAATAATATTCTCCTAACAACTTTGATTCAAGGAACTGGATTCATAGGGGCAGAGAAAAGAGGAGCTGTCTTTTTCAATGCTGAACAGATCACATATAAGGATTCCAGTGTTCTTTCTGAGGCAGTGGAGCCCACTGGAAGGAGTCCAAATGAGGCATCTGCTTCCACTTCTTGTCACACCCCTTGAATGGACCACTGCACTTCCTAAATTGCAGCATCATCACGTGTGAACTAAGGGGACAGCAGATGCTGATTAAGGAGTGATTTGTCAGCATCTCATACCCTACTATAACACAATTAGGAAAAGTGAGAGCAAACACACAGTCAAATCCTTAAAATTTTTACAAATATTTTACTTGATCAAACATACTCATTATGTTTGATAGGTTTGTGTGGAGCACATACTCTCCATAGACTTGTCTGAGTTTAGTCCTGTGATGTACAGGCAGCATGTAGTATGTCTCTCTATACTACCTCTGATTCTAGCTTTCATATTTGAGATCAAGTTAATCAATATAGAGGTGAATTTCAGTGAAGGATGAAGTCTTCAGGAACTAGAAAGCAAATTGTTTTATTTAAGCCCATCATTTTTGCTCTTTGAATTGTTAAAATGCAGTGAACGATTCTACTTTGAATTTTCCCCACTATCATTACTATATGTACTTGAGAATAAGCTGACCCAAGTGTCAGCCGAGGCACCCAATTTTACCACACAAACTGTATCACAAATGTGAGGGAAAACTCTGCTTATACATGAGTATATGTGGTACTTCTGAAATGAATGTTGGGATGCTTTGAAGTGGTAAGTTTGTTATTAGGATGGTGGTCTTCTCCCTTCCCCTCTTCAGAAACATAGTCTCTGAGGCTCATGTTGCTTCCATCTGCCAGCAACGCTATCGAGCAAAATGGGCCTGGCGACAGGGATTCAAGGCTGCAGCCTCTACAGAAACAGACTGCCACATCTTTTTCTTCACAGATCGACTGGGGGATTCAAACCACTGACTTTTCAATAGTAACCATTGTTCTACCAGGCTCCTTTTCAAGAATAGTGGTAATACAGTACTATCGATGTTAGGTATATCAATAATATATTGATATTAGGCAATGGGTATTGACTGTGTATAAAATATAATGAAAGTGACCCACAAATGTTTTGAAGCCTCATGCATCATAAAATCTACTGTAAAAGCAAGAGAATTGCATCCACCTTTATAAACAGCATGTCAGGAGGCACAAATTATAGTTAAACTAATCTGGGCTGATTGGCCCAAAATAAAAGGCTTGAAAATATCCATCCACAATTTTAACACCTGAGGTAATCATAATTAACACTTTCTGTGTGTTTCCTTCTGTGCACACTGTTTGTATCTATCTGCAATTTTGCCATTTGGGTTGAGTATTTAAATTTTTGAGTTTTTTTCTAACCTACCACAAATTACAGTGAATTACATTATGCCTGAGTCTCCCTGTGTTTCAAGCTATCTCCATAAGAAAGGTTTTCTAAAAATATAATTATCTAGTCAAAACGCATAAGTAGTTTGTAACACTCCAGATAAACGTATACTGACAAATTGCTCTCCAAAATAAGCTGCTTTCAATTGACATGGGTGTAGACAGTATTTGAGAATGTTCTAATATATCATGGCTTGATTTCCTTCATAGTCACAAGCTTTTTATTTAAAATAAAATTTAAGACATAGTTGGAATAAGTTGTTTATGGAAATAGTGAACTCCCATCAACCCAGGCATTACTCAATGTTATAATAAATAGCCTTGGTGCACAACAGTTACAGTGATTGACTGGTTCAAGCCCACTGGCCCCCATGGGGGGAAAGAAGCCGCCAACCCGTTCCCATAAAGACTGCAGCCTGAGACACCCTATGAAACAGTCTGCTCTTTGATGTACCACGCCTACAAGTCAGAGTCCTCTCTGCGGCACACAAGAGCAACACCTTCACGTTCAGCTTTAGGACCACAAGCATAGAGTTGGGGAAAACTCAAACTTTTACTTTCAGAAACTCAAACTTTCAAAGTGTAAAGATAGTTAAATGAAATTAAAGATTACTCCTTTTACTAAGAACCCATCTTTCCCAAATCTGTTCTCCTTTTCACTTTTTCTGTGCCATGAGCCAGTCACCGCACAGTTGTGGGTCGCCCTGGAGTCAGCACTGACTGCACTCCTAAACCCTCTTCTAGGTGATTTCACGGTCCCCTCTCATCCTTAAGATAGACTTGCTCTCTGTGGGAGACGGCACAGACCAGGCAGCGGAGAGTGGTCCTTAGGTCCTTCATACCCTTTACTGTCGTTCAATGATCTCAGTGTAGCTTGATACATATCTTGCCACGCCTGCTCCTTTCCCTCATTTCAAGGGACCACTACCACCTCACAGGTCTCACTGCATCAGCCCCTCCCTCTCAGCATTCCCTCTACTTCTTTGATCTACCAGAGACATCTTTTCAATGCCCACGTGTGATCACTGCTGAAAACTCTTCAAGGGCTCAGTGTTGGTTCTCACACTGTCCCTTGAGCTCTGGGGTAAAGGAATGATCTAGGGCATGAGGCTGTAAGGCAACAGGATCTGGATGTACAGCCTGTAGCATAATTTCGTGTAGATGTTCTGCTTTATTTTTTTTAAGATGTAAAAAGTACATTTTATTCCTTAGTTAATGTATTGGGATATAAGATAAGTAAATTTCAAGTGTTTTACCAGAACATTTACTTAACCATATGTACAGTTGCATGACTGCCTCCCAAAATGGATATTCCAGAAATGTGATTTGTATACCCCCCTGACATGAGGCTCACTATTCCAGTTTGAAAACTCAGGCATATCTAATGAAGTACAAACTCCATAGGATCTGAAGTTCTTCCAATCAACCTTTCTTCGCATGCCTTCCCTCACTCTAACATGCCTCTCCCTCACAAGCTGCTTTCCACAATCCCAGCACTACCACTACCGCCATGCCTCAGCAAACCATTTGCTGTCGGTTTGCTGTTGTTTTCTTCTGACAGAAATGCTTCCCTCTTCTCTTCTCCTACACTGTTCCCATTCCCATCTTTAGTCCCCACCTCCTATATCATTGACTTCGTAAATGAGGCACACATAAAAAGCACAGAGGCAAAAATTGTTTCTTAAACTATTCAACATTTCACAAACCTGAGAGGCTGTTGCTATCACACATGCTTACAGGATTTCTGGAATTTGCCTTCAAACATTCACATCCCATCCATCTATTTATTATTTAAACATTTCCCTGTTTCATTTTTACACCAAGACCAAATAGCTAAACTTCCTGAGAGTAGGGATCATGTCTTCTAGAGATTAGAAGCTTTGGGGTCATTTGCATACTAGAATTATGGAACCAATGATTAAATGTTAAATGTATGTGCAGACTAGCAAATCTAAGGTGTAAAACTTTAAGGCAAGTTAGAAATGAAACTTGTTAGATATTTTTCTCAGTTCTTCAAAAAAGATGTTTTGTTTCTCAGTTTAAGTGACCATAAGTTATTTTAGTTAAATTTAAAATTGGCATTTACTATCCCAGAAAACTTATCTAATAATACAATATAGACACACACAAGTTTGACTTTAAATCTTCCCTGGCTGTCAGGGTGTTTATAATGTGGTGATGAAGCAAATAAATCCTGGGGTTCAATGTAAGCTGAGAGAAATATGCCCACAGTAACAATGGTGCTTACGATGCAGCACTGGACAGTAATATCCTGAAATATGCCAACCAATAAATATTCTATGACTGTAGTCATCATAAGCGCAAAGATTTGGAGGCTGCAAAGACAAACGGCACCATATTGGTAATCACATTAATTGAATGCCGTGAGGGCACTTCTCACATGCATTATGAATGATGAGGCTTCATCATGAAGGCAGGAATTCGAGAAAATAGAGGTCTGTATTTGATTTAGATATGTGATTAAAGAAAGCCCACTTTGGGCACTGTAACCTAATTGGGGGGTGGAGCTCTACAGCAATCATTATCTTTCAAACAAAAGTCAAAATGTAACCACCTCGTATATTCTTTTTGTCTTTGCCTTTCACCTCATCCCTCCCCTCCCTTCCCGCGCCCCACTTTCTTACAGGTCTTTACTTCTCCTATTCCCACTTGTTTTCCCAGAGGAAAGTGTTGAAAGTTCAATCTGGGACTTGCTCCTTGGCTTTTTAGAGCACATTGAAAACACCTGCTCCTTTCACTTTTGAGATGACCAGATTTTTAAAGTCAGAGCTTTTGTCCAGGAGGAAGCAAAGGATTCTATAGAATCGACCCACATCCTCCATCGTCAAGTTGATTCTGATTCACACTAGGTTTTTATCAGAATTCCAGGTCTGTACAGTTTTAAAAGAGCGATCAGCTTCATCCTTTTTCCCTTGAAATGCTTCCCTGAAGCATTGAACTGACGGCCTTTCAATTAGCAGTCCTGTACATACTGGATAGTGGAATTTATTATATAAATCTGGATTGCTAGTGGCACAGTGAGTTAAGTATTAGGTTGTTAACTTAAAGTTTGGTCATTTGAACACCTCCCTCTCCACCCCCCAGCCACTCCTCAGGAGAAAGATGAAGCGTCTGCTTCTGTCAAGATTCACAGCTTCAGCAATCCTTTGGAGAGTAGATGTATCTGTGTATAGGGCCCCTCTGAATTGGAATCAATTCAACAGCAGTGGGGTAAAGAAAGCTTCTTTTCTTTATTTTGTAATGTAAAGTATATTTTAAGATAATGGAGCACTTCTTTATAATATAAAAGAATTATTAATAATCCAGGCATAATACAAGAGTAGAGATTGAATTTTAAATAATAGTTGGTAATTATTTTGCATAAAGCACACAATGTTTACACAAGAGAGAATTAAAGGGGATTCTAACATGGTAGAATTGAACTATAAGATGACATATAAGAAGTACACCTGATTTACTTTACAGGAAATGGAAACCTGGGAAGGCTAAGATTGACCCATCATAGCTAGTTAATATAAGCAGATGGAATGGAATTTCTCAAATCTGGAGTCTTTTTTATGATTATAAAAGTAATGGCTACCTATTTGTTATAGGTACTTCCTTATTCAAAGTCCCACTGGTCATATACTTCTGAGTACACCTTCTTCCCTAGAGTATATAATTATTAAGAATATACTATTTCACTTTTTTAAAATAAACAAGCCCAAAGTAGCACATCCCACAAAATATGATTGCCTGTGATTCATCTGAGAAGAGAGGCCTAAAACTCCAAAGTAGCCACTGGAAGGGCTGGGTGTTTCAGGGGGATGTTTATAGGTAACTAGAGGATCGACTGACAGCTGGTAAGCCTTTGTGCAGCCAGGAAGTCCATAATCCTTAAAGAGTATTTCCTTCCTTTTGACTTATTCATGGA
The DNA here is from genome assembly GCA_004026705.1 of Nesogale talazaci. Lineage (NCBI taxonomy): Eukaryota > Metazoa > Chordata > Mammalia > Afrosoricida > Tenrecidae > Nesogale > Nesogale talazaci. The sequence continues at coordinate 123,888 of PVJH01002207.1, read as the reverse complement.
TAACTGCCAAGTAAAGACAGTTGTGAATCCTTATAAACAGAAGTTTCAAACAGGCATCAAGAACATTGGAGCACTTTTGCTGATAAATCCCAAAGGAAACTCTGGTTCCCTGAATGGCAGTACTGCCATAGGAAAGATGGTATCATGTGTCTGATACGCACAAAAAGGAACACAACTTCTTCCTCCAAACAGAAAGTGACAGTCTGTCTAAACTTCTGTTTCTCTACCCCCAGATAACCCAGATGTCCATGCGAAGTCCCTCTACTTGCTTTCACCTAACATATGGTGCTATGATAATTGCCCGTCTTCACAAGTGTTTAGTACTGTGACTCATGGGAAAAAAACGAGGATGATTTTTAATAAATCTGCATGAAGAGTTACTCATCTAGCTGACAGTCCTTTTGTATACTTAATTTGTCTTATTATAGGGCCTTCATAGAAGGAGATGCATTAATACTCTCCACACTTCAAAATCAGACTTACCATTCCATATGCATATTCTATTCTTTAAGTCTGCTGAAAACAGAGAATGTCATTTGGTCTCTTGGGAAGTTTTCTCAAGTGGGGAGGAATTTTTTTTGGGGGGGGCCCTTCACTGCCCTCAGGTGGTGGGAGTAGGAGGCCCAATCTTTGCTCTGTGGAGCTGGAATCGAAGGGGAGGAATTATTTTTGTGGGGCTATTTCCTGTCACTCTTCTTATGGGTCTTGAACATATGTATAACTTGAACATATGTAGAAGCTTCTGTAATAAACCAAACTCACTGCCCTTCACTCAACAGTAATCCGTAGTGTCCCCTGTGATTTCCCAGAGAGAACTGGCACCAGGAGTAGAAAGTTCAGTCTTTCTTCCTCCATGCTGCTGGTGCTTTTCAACTTCCTACCATCTAGGTCGCAGCCCACATGTTACCATTATTCCATCAGGGCTCCTATTATAGCTGATCATTATTAGGTTCATCAATATCTGATCAGTATTATGTTAACCACCCAGAAAAGATTCTAGAAGATTTTCTGATACTCAGATGATGTTGCGCATATTGAAACTACACAAAATAAATTGCTTTCACTACACCCTCATTTAATTAACTGAACCTTGGTGGTCCAGTGGGTTATACATAGGGCTGATAATTGTAAGGTCCGAAGTTCAAAATCACCAGCTGTCCTGGTAAAGAAAGATGAGGTTTCCTACTCCCATAAAAGTGACCAGTTTCAGAAATGTACAAAGACAGTTCTACTTTGTCCTAGAGAACTGTTGTGAGTAGGCATTAACTTGATGGCAATATGTTTGATTTGGGTTTGAAAAATAAGCAATCGTTTCATATTTTAATCCCTAAAAACTTGAGGTTTAATGGAAATGTTTTGATCAGAGGAAGAATTACACTTAGATATATGTAGGGTCAGCTAAATTAGCTCCAATCAAATTCTACTTCTTGTTACTTGTGTGGACTCTACGAATCTTTCACTTTTCCATTTGTGCAAAATAGATAACACTAATGTGCATGTCACAAGATTAGATGGGAAGACATATGCAAAATGTAGTATAATACTGATCAATACCTATATACATGTGTACACCCTATCCTTTTATCTTCCTCAGTAGTGAATTGTTTCAAGTTTCTCACTTTGATGACAGGCTCATATGACATGACATAACTGCTGAGATAGAAAAGAGAGTGAAGAACTATACCTATAGGTTTGCTGTTGGATGACTTTAGACTGAGTCCTGTCCCAGGGAAATAGGGAGGTCCAGCGGAGAAAGTTGTGTTCAGTGGAGTTGGAGAGCTAAGAATGTTGTTAAGCCTGTGCCTTTACAAATTCAATCCACAAATACTAAGCCCTTGTCATGAAGGTTGCATTTAAAAAGAAAGGACCATTTAAAAATCTGAAATATGAAATGAGGAAATCTTACTTGAAAGATAAGTACTATGAAGACCATGGCATGACTCCCATGGCAGAGCAACTGTCCATAGATTGTTGAGCTATCTAGAGACCGAAGCACCACTCATGCAAAGATTTGAGGGAGCAAGAAACTTCCACTATCCTTTACTGTGAAGTGTGTGCCTATATAGACTCATTTCCACCATGACTACAACCGTATGAGGCAGGTATTGGGCAAATGGATCCAGTTATACTTTCTATATTCTTATTTTCTCATTTCTTCTGTATTCTTATTTTCTTTTAATTTCCTCTAAATTCTCATTTTCTCTATCTCTTATGTGGATGCCAAAAGTCATAAGAACTTTGTCAAAATGTCCCTCCTTCTGTGCCTCCATGCCACATCACTACCTTATCTTCCATGGCGTCTTCTCAGTTCAGCGTTCTATTTCTATCTTTGATGTGATTGATACCCTTCTCTCTTAGGATGATGACCAGGCAACTAAGCTAACCTCTGGATTTTGGCATTTAGATCTGACAGGGAGAGCAAGGCTACAGGAATCCCAAATCACTGTGAATTACATTTCATCCTAGTTATCTCTCTGGGTCACGGTTTCTGGACAACAAACTTCTTGGTGCTCACTCTTATTTGAAAGTTAGGTTTTCATCTAATCCCTGCTGCTTTTCATCCTTCAGAGATGACACATGTTTTTTTTTAATCCACCAAATCCCCCTTTTATTTCAAAGTATAATTGTGCATGTTTAAAATGCACTTACACATTCTTGAGTTTTGAAGGAGGGAAGAGGATCATCTTTATTGCCCTCAATTTTGCTCAGTTGCTTTCATTCAACTTGTAACTTCATTTTCCATGTTTGCTTGCTTTTCACATCAGCTATATTTTAAGTATGTCTCTGTTTATTGGTTTCTGTTTGCATTTAAAAGCTACACAAGTTAGCTTTCATTTATGCAAGTGACAAATAGTAGCAGTAAAAAAGGACTGAAGGGTTTAAAATATTTGTATAAGGTGAAATTGAGATGGTTTGGTGATTAGAATGTGAAAGGTTAAATAAAGGCCTGGTACACACTCAGATGTTCTCATCACATGAAAATTACTTCAAATTAAGGAATTTTTGACCATTTATGATAATTACAAAGCATTTCATTCCTTATTAAATAAGTCTTATTTTTTAACTTTTCATATATATCTTATCAGATATTTGCCTCTACCCTTAGTTTTACAACTTTATGCACATGGGACCCAAAGATTTAAAATTGTACCCTAAGGTTTCAATCTTTCTGCATGTAAATATGCAGGTTGTAAAATGCTGCTTTTCAAATTTCATTAAATTTTGTTGCAAAACCCAAAGATTCTGACACGGTTCCTACCTCTGCGGTGATATAAAGCATTCTCTCAGTGATGTGAAAACTGTAGTAAAGTTCAACAAGAAGGATCTTTGAGCGATAGAGTATTTCAACTTCTATACTGAGCTTTGAAAAAACCAAAAGTAAGTAAGACGCCATCTTCTGCTAATGAGCTTTAGTGGCTTGATGTGAAAAAGGTGGAAATAGATAGTTACATGACTGTGATCTAAACCATATCAGTACAGCAAACAGATACAGAGAAGCCAATGATTAACTCATTGAGGAAAGATCAAAGAGGAAATGGCACCTGAGCAGTTTTGAATAAGCAGACTTTGAAGGCAAGAGCAAGTGACAAGGTGTGAAGGCAAGGGGTGAGGACAGCTAGTTCACGGAACTGCAAATAGCTCAGACAGACTGCAGAACGTGTTATGCAAAAGGGGTGGATGCCCAGCACCACATGGCGATGGGTAATGCCGGAACCAGATAAGGAAGAGCCCTTTTATGCCAATAATGAGAAAGTTAGCCTACAGGAATAGCAGGCCATGTCGGGAGAGGAAGGATGGAACCATAGTGCCCTCACTGCCTAGAATCCCATCCTCTCAGGCAAGTGGAAGACAGTGTTGGAGGAACAAAACCCAGAGGGCCTGACCAGTGCAAAATGTTACAATCTAGATATGAAAGGAAAGAATTCGAACCGAGTTGATGGAAACAGAAGAAGATAGCATCAAGTAAGTAAATCACAGGATCTCTTAAGTAAGAACTCTATAGGCAGGCTGTCATCTTTCTCATGCATGTTAAGTGGTTATGAGCCCTATTTCTTAATAGTCAACTACGAAACGAAGTCATTGTGGAAAATATGACATTCAGCACAATTTGTCCTCTCTGATGAATGTTTCTAGGAGTCAAGACAGTCACCTGTCAAAATTGATGAGTGAGACGGCAGTGGGAGATGCAGGCGTACTTGTAACAGCATAGCTGCAGGGACTTCTGCCGCCTGTTTACCTCTAAACTTGTTCTGTCTCGCTCCACGACTTTCTATTTCTATCCAAATATCCCCAGACACACTGAGGCTTTGCTACCTCTATGAGAAATGTACTCCAGAAGAGTCTCTGAGTGCAGGAGGAGGATAAAGAGGCTACTTTCATTAGAATATTTTCACAACTGAGGAGTTTCAATAGCTTTAAAAGGGAAAGCATGAACTTGACCAATTCTCTGTAAGCATTTAGCAAAATAGGTAGTAAATTCTGTGAAATAGAAAAGCCCAAGGGATTACTGGGAAGCGTACTTCTAGAAGCCTAAATGCTCATTACTTCATGCATGGGAGCTGTCGAAGGAGTAAAAAGCCATCTTTTTATTAAAAGGACTTAACTCTGAACAATGGAACGGCTGGGATTTTTAAATTAAATACACAGGACGGCACTTAAACTTCATCTTGTGCTTTTGTGAAGGAAAGAAATGAAAATCTCCAAGGACCACCTAGTGCTGATGAGAAGTCCACAGTGCATCTCTGTACAGAAAACTGTTTTTCTTTTCCTTCTCTTTACAAATAGAATTGTGGTTATCTATGTACATGACCCATTAGCTAAAGAACCTAGCAAGAAAGACCTGGCATCTAAACAGACCGACAGCAGGGCGTAAGTCTACCTACTGAGTGACCTTTCACAAAACTTTCTTCATAGTGGAACTCAGGAATTCTAAAAGTGAACATTTTCTTTAATTGAGATGCTTGGCACAGTGAGAGAAATTCTCATTTCAATTCTGACAGGGTCTCTACAGCATCCTGTTGCTTCTTATTACATCACTTATGTTAGACCCAGGTTGGATAGTAAAAGAAGTTCATAGTTGTGTGTGTGTGTGTGTGTGTGTGTGCAACAAAGTTTTATATCAAAGAGTAATTATACATTAAGAAAACATCCCAGCCAGTCCAGAACAAGTCTATCGGTCCAATATTAGTCCATAAGTCCAATACTAGTACATAAATACCCCCTCAGGCTTATTTAGCACATGCAATGATGCAAATTGCAGGAAGAGCATAGGCCAGTGGGTGAAGAGTCTTATGGACTCAGTGGCTGGGAAAGCATCTCCAGGAGTCAGCATGAAAGTGAAAGCAGAGGCTGAGCCCTGATGGCAGGTGTAGTGGTTGTGCGCGGGACTGCGGCCCACTGGGATGGAGGTTCGATTCCAGCTCCACGGAGCAAATGCTGGGCCTACTACTCCCCCCACCTGAGGGCAGTGATGCCCTCCCCCCCAAAAAAGAAAAGAACGTGAAAGCAGAGAGAGAGAGAATTGGACCACCTCTAGGGAAAAGAGAGGAAGTTACCAGAATCCTCATGAGAAGGCCACGCACACAAGGAGGCATCGTCGGGCTGTAACATGATTGACAGGCTAGCCTTTTTAATAAAATTGACATGAAATGATGTGACTACCTAGCCATATGGCTCACATGGTTTGCTTTGGAAGCCATCTTTTTGAACACCAAACATCCTGTGGTTTTGATACTACATTAAAAATAAATTTCCCACCACATAGCAGTGAATTGCAAAATATGCTCATCATCACATACGCTTTCAACAAAATTTTTTATCCACACTAATATTATAAAGATCCTGCCCTTCCCTGGTGCCAACATTAACCTGCTTAACAGCTTAAAATGAATTTTTCAGCAAGGGCCTTTTTCAAGTTCTTCTTATAAAATAGATCTCACATTTTCCTACTGAGTTTATTCCAAGACCTAATGATATCTCCATCATTAGAAAACATTTTATAGTACTCAGATTGTTTTTTCCTATGCTGCATTTCATCCAGTTTTTCCTCTCCCTTGCCCATTGCAGGAGTGACTTGTGGAATCTCTGCATTCTAGGTAGGGGCTTTCAGAGGAAGGGACTACCTGGGGTGCTAGATAGCAGTGGGCATTGCCAAGTTGGAAAGGAAGGGGCCATGTAGCGAAGGGATACAGTCGAGAGTTGTCAGTGTGTTTGTAACTTCTGTATTTCTGTTTATGCATAAATTATCATCTCTAGGGCTGAGCACCAGTGGCATAAGTGGTTGAGTGCGGGACTGCAGCCCGCGGGCTTGGCAGTTCAAATCCAGCGGCGGCTTTCAGGAGGAGCATTGGGTAGTGCCCATGATCACCAAAGGCAGTGATGCCCCCCTCCCCCCAAAAAATTCTCATCTCTATATGGTATCCATATTTCTTCTCCCCTTTCGGAATGCATGACCACATATGCATTCACAGATTCTTCATTCTTGCTCCTCCTCTCCAACACACACACATATACTCATACCTGTCCTGGATTAGACTGCATTAAATGTAGATACACCTAGTGGTTTTTGAGATTAACAGAAAAAGCCTTTTGTCCTAAACTAAGTCCTGTGCTTTCTATCACTTTTAAAAATGTTATCCTTCAGCTGAGCTTTGGTGGTGCAGTGGTTGTGTGTGGGACTGCGGCCCACAGGGTTGACAGGTTCAAATCAAGCAGCAGCTCTCCAGGAGCAAGGCTGGACTTCCTACTCCCACCAGGGCAGTGATGCCACACACAAAAAAATAAATAAATAACAATGATATCCTTCATATTTGGCATCAGATAGCCTAAATTATTTTCTAGGACATCTGTTGGATTTTTGTCTTAATGCAAGGTACACTTTAATGCTTCTGATGGTTAAAATATTATTTCTTGTTTTTTGGGCATCGCTGCCTCTGGTGGTCGTGGGAGCTACCCAGTGCTGCTCCTGAGAGCTGCCGCTGGATTTGAACCGCCAAGCCCGTGGGCCGCAGTCCCACACTCAACCACTTATGCCACCGGGGCTCAGCCCTAAAATATTATTTTAATAAAAGAAATTTACCACCTCTATCTTCAGCTGTTTCATATCTATGTATTCATGATATGTAGACAGATAACATTTATCAAATTCTTCCGAAAATACCTATCTTTAGATAAAATAGTGACAGAATTACACATTTTTCTCATCTACCCTCAGGTAATTTGTGGGGGTTCCTTCAGAGACTTCTACAGATCCTTTTAGATCTGCTGCCTCTGTGAGTCTTCTGTTTATGCCTCTTGTGTCCTCTCAAACACCTTGGCCATTATCCCATAATATATCTTCCTTTTGGCATCTCCTGGGGTTGTCCTAGCCTCTGCTGTTTCTGTGCTGCATGCCCAGTATTCTTCCTTGTCTTTTCTGACTGGCCTAGAAAGATTGCTGAGATTCTTGCGTATTCCCACTGCTCAGTTCTATAGCGACTCCCTGGAATAAAACAACCCTTTCCTGTCATTCCACTCCCAGTGTCAGAAAGAGCCGAAATATTTTCACATGTTCTCTATTTTTTTTAACGACAATAGCCTAAGCCTGTAATAGGTTTTAAAGTAGACTAAGTAATAGCATTCTCAAAGTTCCTTCAAACAAAGATATAGTAAGTTCATCTTTATCCAAAATTCAGAGGAAGAAAGTGATCATTGCCCTGACACAGCAGTCCTGTGCACACTTTTCCCCAATCCTATCCCCCCACCCCCACCTTCAGACAGATGTAACCTCTATCCTAAATTTTCTTTGTATTTTCATCTCATTTTATTTAATATTTTGCAACATACATTTGAAACATTACAAATTTAAATATGCATTTCAAAATATGCATGTTTATAAACATGCAACCCTAGTGAATATATTCTGAAACCAACTTTTTTTTTCTTGAAATTATGATCCTCACTCACCTAAGTTATTATGTATAGATAGGGTACCCTCATATTTTGATTATGCAGGGGTAACATTTATAAAAACACCATGGCTTACACATGCACCTGGCACAGAGCATTTCTAGAGTTGCAGTGTTGTAGAGGTGCTATGCGTCTTCTTGGGCAGGCGCACAATTTAGAAGAGGTTTGGAGGAGAACGCCGCATCACGGAAAGGCAATTAGTATTTACTAGGCACCAGGTGAGTGTGCCCATTCCGATGCTTGGCGTCATCATGAGCTGCGTGGAAGGTGTTGTAAGCTCCCAAGCACTTGATGTCATCAGACCTTCTCCCATCCTGGTGAAGCCTCCCTGACCATGGACCAGGGATGTGAATACCCTTGATCTGAAGCAGAATGCATTCGAAAGAGGATTGCTGCAGATGCAGTCAGGTTAAAAGTTCACACCCTATCAGTGGAACTCACTTATGAGCCTCTTAAATTTGTTCTGGTTTTTAATACTTACTGTTTTCTTTTAAGTTGAAGTTTTTATATATATTACTTTGCTTTTCTTATAAGTTTTGTTTGTTAAAAATGTTTTCTGTATATAAAATAAATCTAGCATAGGTAAATCAATAGACAAAAACCGGATTAATGGATCCTTGGGAGTATGGAGGGGGGAGTTTGTGGGGAAATGGGAAGCAAATTGCCATAGCTCAAGAATGAAGAAAATGTTCTAAAATTGATTGCAATGATGATTGTAAAACTCTTCTTGCTGTGTTTGAACTACTGGATTGTATAATATATGAATTATATGCTATTCATCTTTTAAAAAGAGAAACGCCTCTACCAATTTTGAGTTTCTCTAGTTATTTTGAAAAGAGGTCATATGAAGATCCAAAATGTGCATTTCTCAGATTATTAATGAGGTTAATTCTATTCTTTGTATTGGTTTTCTGGCCAGTTGTATGTTTATCATCCATATAACACCATTTCAAGACTTACCTTTTAATGGATTAATTTTTCATTCAGTGATCAAGCTTTTAGCTGACTTTTAAAAACAGTCATATATATTGTATATATAAACACCATTTCTTTTTGCATTTTAATAATATATTTTTACACACAAAAGCTCCTAATTTTAGTATAATAATGTTTGTTTGTGGTGTATGCTATTATTATATATACATACACGTACATATACATATATGTATGATAAAGCATTTACAAATTCAGCAAATCTTAAATATTCGATTTAATGGTATTGATCACATTCATCATGGTGTATAACCATTGTCAAAACTCCAAACCAAACTCACTGCCATTGAGTCAATGCCAACTCATACCAATAGTATAGAACTGCTTTGCGTACAGTGGATGTATGGATGGGTTGTGAGAAGAATTGTATGAGTCCCCAATGGAATGATTGAAAGCAACAACAACAAAAGACAAAATAAAAATGCCAATGACGATATTAAAACTTTCATTCATGGCTCATGGGATTGCAGAACAGCACAGTTCTAAATATATATATATATATATATATATATATACACACACACATATATATATCAAAGCATTAAAAGAAAATATGCAGAGTCACTGTATCAAAAAGAATCGGTTGATGTTCAACCATTTCAGGAAAAGCATAGGATCAAGAACTAATGGTATTGAAGGAAGAAGTTCAAACTTCACTGAAGGTATTGGTGAAAACAATTGGCAGGACACCAACTGAAATAGTCCATCAAGTTGCTAGAGTACTAGAAGCGCTCACTTGCCGGAACCAAGAAATTTGGAAGACAACTATCTAGCCAACCAGCTGGAAGAGATCCATGTTTGTGCCTATTCCAAAAAAAAAAATGACCTAATAAATTACTTAACGCAAAAAAAAAAAAAAATAACAATGGCAAGAAGCTTCCCGAAATTCAGGCTGTATTCAGAAGAGGTTATGAAGTTAGGATTATCATTACTGATGTCAGATGGATCTAGATTAGAAGCAAAAAATACCAGAGATAAGTTTACTTGTGTTTCATTGACCATAATTATGACTAACAATAGCAACAAAAAGAACTGAGAAACACTGCACCTGTGGGTTTCCATGGCTCCAACTCTTTAGGGGCATATAAAACTGACTCTCTCTGATGATTAGACTTTAAATAATTGAATTTTATGTGAGATAGTGTGTTAGTCCAGGTGGACTAGAAAAAAAAATCCATGGAGCTTCATATGTATATAAGAAAGAGGTTTATGTAGAAGAATAACTGAATGTTAAGAGCATACCATACCCACACAGAGACCTCATTAGTTATGACCTGATTGACAGACTAGACATCACCCCTTCACTCTTAATTCTGCCAAGTCCCAAATTGACACCAGATTATGTAACTACCACAGATATGAATTGGCAAACATTTCTGTGAGCAGGAAAGAGAATATGACAGATTTGAGAGATGGTACCTACTTCAATTTGACTAGTTCATTGGATCCATGAGTGGAGGATTAGGAGACCTACCGAGAAATGTTTGAGATCAGAGTATGAGTCAGAAATGATTCAAAGGCAGGGGATTTGGTTAGGCTACTGTGCAAAGGGTACATCTAAGGACAAGATGATCTCCTCAAAGATAACATAAATCTGAAAATAATGTTTCTGATAAATTCAAAGGGATCGAAGAGTTAAAAAGAGGTCATTTTGGTCTGAACTAGAGCAATAACAGTGAGGACAGAAAGAAAGGGGAACAAGAGAATTGTTTTTCAAGTAATGACTAATTGTCTCATAGAGGCCCAAATTGGAAATTAAAAGACAACCCCCAAGATGAAACCTGGCTCTTTGGCAGCAAAGTACTGTCATGTGTCATTTTGAAAAGATCTGTCTTGCAGAGAGTGATTAAGGCCAACCTGCCTGTGTGGAAATCAACCCTGGCACCAGCACAATGCACTTCCGGCCTTGGCACACTTCAGCTGAATAGCTTGGCTGCACTTTGAGTAGAAAAACAACAAATCTGACTTAGAGAGTGCTTCTCTTTCAATGAGTATGAAATAGATCATAAAAAATAAACTAAACAAAATATTGACTTTGAAAACTCACACAAAGTTCATATCCTGGTATGTAAAACTTAAAAAATCTCTAACCAACACTACTACCATATTCTCTCAGTCGCTTTCTTTCAAGCTCAGGGGTTAAGTGGGATGTACCTATAAGACTATTTGAGCATCTCACCCACCCCCCCCCAGTGGTTGTTGTTGTTTTCTCACATATCTAGATGTCCATGGTATACATAAACCCATTCCTTTAAAATTTATTAATATTTTATTTTGGAATGATTACTTTTATTTTTCTAAATATATATATGTTTATTATAAAAGTTTAACACAGGTATAATAAGAACTATTATAATCATTATCATAATAGCTACTAGAATCAACCATTTTTATATTTACTTCCAGAATGTTTTTAAATCTAAATGTTTTCTTAACCCATTGCTGGAGGTATATATCTATTTTTATACTTAATCATGTATAGGATATTTTCCTGTGCTACCACATTAGTGACTTTAATGGATTCATAGTATCCCATTGTTTACTACTGAGTGTTAAAGTCACTTAGAATACTTTGGTATTATAAATTGTGTAATAGAGAACTGACGATGATATAGTTTACATTAGTTTTAATGGCCTGTTCTTTTTTATATAGCTACCAAATTAGACTGCTGTATATTAGATAATTCAATGATTGAAACTAATATTTTCACCTCCCAACATCAGACATTTTAATAATAAAAATAGAACATTTCAAATTTTCAAAATTCCTACTAGGTAATACTGCACAAAGCAGTTGGGCAAATAGCCCTAAAATAATTTTTGATAAATATTTTAAATGAATAAAAATATGAAATTAATCAGATTGTTTATTTTGTTTAATCGTCTATCCAGCATCATAAAATACTACTCAGAGTGGTAATTTAATGCCTCTAAATGGATAGCATCTAGTTTATTACAATATATTGGAATCATAATTATGCACATGTAACAATTCATAACCAGTAACTGAAAAGGTTATACCATCCAAAATAAAAATTGATATATACTCATATGTACTACAATGTATTCATTTTAAGTGGTATATATATGAGAATGTTTTAACTCACAAAAGTTCATATCATAACTTATTTTCATTCTCTAAAATTGGTAATGGAATAATATTAATACTAAACATTATAGTTCACTTTTAATTATTAATCCTGTTTATATAGGTGAAAAGTAATTTTGATCAAACTTAGAAGCATGTGTAAATGAGATAATGCTTTTAAGTAATGTATGCATTTTGTGAGAGCACCTGCAGTGGTTAAGAATGTACATATCACTTCAAAATTAATATTCACCTTTCTGATAATGTATTTAAAATATATAATTTTTTTCTAGATTTAAAAAGTATCAAGTGTGTAGAGTATTTTTAGAGGAAAGGTAAGAGTAGAAGCAAAGTACAAAACTTTAATTTCAATATTTTATGACCTATCACTAAATTTTTTAATAAATCTATTGTTTCAGGGTTTAGTCTCCTTGGTTAAATAAGAAATCTCGATTTAGGTAATGTGAATATAATTAGTTTTATGAAAATACCACTTTCCCAAACAAGACACAGAAGAGCAGGGAAATGGGAGTATGGACATCAGTTATTAAGACATTTGTGGGATTTTGACAGGTTTTAAAATCTTGGTTCTTTTTCTGTTATGTTAATCAGGGGGAAAGCAGCTAACCCTCCATATAAATAGGTTAAGGAAGAAAAAAACGTGTAGTCATAACCCAGCACCTCATTAGAAAATCCTCTATTTCCTGCTCCAGTAACCAGCTGATAGAAATAAAGTTCATCTTGTCACCAGGTTTATTTATTTCCCATTCTTCTTCTGCTTTGTTAATCTTTCTTTTATGTCTCCTTAATAATACATGCTGAAAAAGTTCCTGAATGCCTTTCAAATAAAGAGAAGTCCTGAGGAGGATTGACAAATTTCTGTTGTGTCAACAGAGACATGGGCGTCACAGAGTCTGGAATTCAATGTATAATATCTGAAATAGATAAATGTAGACCCTCCCCTTCTCATTCATCAGATGAGGGGATATTCAGGTCATTAATTGGTTTTAATGCATGTTATTAGAATCTTATTGCAAGTACAGGAAAGATGCAATGCTTTTCATGTCTCATAGTAGACTGCTTTAAGAAGTAACTAGCTGAACTCATTTTCTACTAGCTAAAAATAAAACAAGGAGAGAAGAGGGAAAATATCATATCTGTGCTGCTAAATGAGTTCTCTGGACACTTTGAGATCATGGGAAGTGGTAAAATATAAAATTTACCAAAAATTAAATCGTGCATGCATTCAAGACGTCTCTATCACCTAGAATTAATGACCATATTTATAAGGACATTTATTTGTATTATTCACTGGCATGAAGCTAATCTGGAGATGTGAAACACCAAGCAATTTCTAACAATTAATCTTTCTGATCAAATCTCTTACTGACTACCACATTCTAGAACAAAGAACTGTTGATTTGCTTTTCTTTTTTGCCTATAAGAGATAGTTTTATACAAAGGAAAATTGTACAATATGAAAACATCCTAATCCAGTCCAGTCCAAGGTCATAAGTCCAATATTAGTCCATATGCTTTCCTTTTTCTTTTTGGGGGGGATATTAGGGCATTTTAATTTATTACTTAATTTAATATTATTTCCAATTAATATTCTAAAATTGGATATAAAATATGGACTTCAATACATATTTGGGATGGGGACATAACTGATCTGTAACAACAGGGCTTCCAGTGTTCCACAGTTTGTATGCATTGACATTGTTTTCGTTAGATAAAACACTAATAATCCTTGGCATGCAGCCTTGTTTATTATTCAAAGTGGGTATATATACCACTTTGCTTGATTGTAGATTGAGGTGCGCTGGTGGCACACTATGTTAAATGATGCATTGTTAACTGCAAGGTTGGCAGCTCAAACCCCCAGATAGGTGAGACTATAAGCTCACCTTGGATGATAGATAGGCTCAGAAACCTAAGCAAATAGTGGTAGTGGGTGTGTCTTAATCTACTAACCCCATGAAGAAACTCTTGTGATTATTATTGTTTTAATAGTGTGACTTAGCTTCCTTCTCAATACTCACTCTGTCATCCACAATAACCCACTGCCATGAAGTCAATTCTGAATCATAGCCACCGTGTACAGGGTTTCCCAAACTATAAATCTTTATGGGAGCAGATAGTCTCGTCTTTCTCCCATGGAGAAGGTGCTGGTTTTGAACCATGGAGCTTAGTTGAATGTCCATTCCAAAGTTTCACCAAGTCTCCTTGTCACCAAGAATGATTTCAGATTACTTATGGTGACTCCTGTTTAGAGAAAGAACATATTACTCTAAAGAGTGAGTGTCCGCCCCTTTTAAAAGATTGTATTTTTTACTATAAGACTGCAATGCAAACAGTAGAGGCTCTCTTTGGCTCATTTCCTGAGAGGATGGCAAGCTACAAAGCATGACAGCGAACATAACCAAGACATGTGGGCATTGGAACCATGACAACCAAGGCAGAGGGGTCACCCTATCCTTTTTGACTATTTACTTTACAGAAAGCACACAGCTAACATCAAAGAAATGTTAACACTCTTTTGAAAGTGCTATTTTCAAAGAAAAGACAGCTTCTCCGCACATGCCAAGAGCAGACAGAACAAGAAAGACAGCAGCAGCAGGTGCAAAGCATGGCTATCCAAATGACAATCGGGGTTTGAGCCTCATAGAAAGTAGACAATACTTAGACGGCAAAGCTGAGGGTGCTCCTTGTTTTTAAGCTTGCTAAGGGTGGCACTCAGGAGGCCCAGTGGCCTAGACATTAAGGGTTGGGCTGCTAAGTGCAAGTTCAGTGATTCAAAACCACCACAGCCCCTTGAAAGAAAGACCTTTCCACTGCTCTGAAGCGTTCCAGTGTCCAAAACTCACAGGCAGTTCTACTCTGCTTTAGAAGGTCACGATAAGTTGGCATGGACTTCATGGAAGTGAGTTTTGTTTTGTTTTTGAAGGGTTGGAATAACTGAATCAATTGTTGTCGTTCAAGTCCTTCTCCCCTCATGCTATTTATAGGATGGCAAACACTGGGTTCTCAACGTTGTCCCAACCCCCACACCTTCCACACATATGGAGTGCTCCTCCATAAGCATGTCAGAGGAAGGAGTCTACCATCCTCATGAGACGCCCCTTCCTTCACAGTCCCCCCTCTCAGGAGAGAACTGAATTAAAGGCCCAACAAAGGAATAGTGAAAAGAGCAACTGACTGAACATCAAGAGGTCTGGACTCTTCTCTGAGCTCTGCCACTCACTATATTGTCAAGTAAAATTTTGTAAGGCACTTCCATTTCATAATCAATAAAAATTGATTGCTTAGGGTTAGGGGGGAAAAGATGATGATTGTGCTCAGATTGTATATAAATTTCCTGCCCAAACAATTTTATGGAGTAGATTGTGATTACATTAATATCCTTACATTTTAGTTAATATATAAAATAAAACTGATAAAATCTATGCCTTTGCCTGGGTCTAGTAAAAGAAAAATAAGACCTTTTTGTCCCCAGTAATACGAATTTTTTAAACTTTTACTTCATGTATATGCGATGAAAAGTCCTACATTTTGTTTTCTCTCTTTCGTCTACAGAAGACTTATTTTTTAATTGTGGAAATACCCTAGATAACAAAACATGATTTTTCCAACAATGCTCACAGATATAGTTAAGGATTTTTCAGAATTTTGTCCTAAACAGACCTTTCTAGCATTTTTTATACCCAAAACAAACAAACAAACAAATGCACGCACCACCATCAAGTCAATTCTGACTCATAGTGACTTTGGAGAGTCACTTTGGAGGAGAACTACCCCCTCTGGGTTTCTCATACTCTGAGTTCCTACAGGCGTAGAAAGCCTTCTCTTCTCCTGCGGAGCACTTCTCTTCTCCTGAGGAGCACCTGGTGGTTTCGGACTGCTGACCCTGTGGCTGGCAGCCCAATGGGAGACAGACCACACCAGCAAGCCCCCTGTGAAAGAGCCCTGGTGGCCTGTTGGATCAGCACTGGGCTGTTAACCTTCTGATTCAAAACCACCATGCAGAACAAAGATGGACTATCCATGTGCAAATTTACAGACTCTGAAACACTATATAGGGCTGAGCCCCGGCGTAGTGGTTGTGCGCGGGACTGTGGCCCACTGGGATGGAGGTTCAATTCCAGCTCCACAGGGGCAAAGGCTGGGCCTCCTACTCCCACCACCTGAGGGCAGTGATGCCCCCCAAAAAAGAAAAAAAAGAAGCCCTATACAGAACCAGTATTAATAGCAGTGGGTTTGGTTTTCTTGTTTGCTTTTGTTTTGTGTTCCTTTGTGTTTTGTTTTGGGTGCTATTGTGTCATAAGCCTTGGGCTACTATCCCAAATGTCAGTGATTCAGACCCACAGTCACTCCTAGGGATAGAGGTGCGGTTGTCTGAATGAGTCAATGGCGTTTAGTGAGTGAAGGCCCTTTTAAGAAGCCCTGGGGGTATAGTGAGTTATACACTATCCTGGTAAATTCAATGTCAGCAGTTCAGAGACATGAAGGGAAAGTAAGGCCATCTACTCCAAGAAAGACTCACAGCTTTGGAAATAAAGGGGACAGTTCTACCTGGTGCTTTTAAGTCACTGTGAGTCATGTACACATAGGGGCATCAGATGAAGAACCCTATAAAAGAAGTCCTGGAATACACTGATTAGTGTGCTAAGATGCTATGAAAAGCTGAGGTTCAAACTCGCTAGTCTGCTTCCTCAGAGATTTCCAGCCTTGAGTGCCTGAGAGGACAATTCAGTGCTGTTCTGTGGGATCATTATGTGTCTGTCCACTGGAGATTGGTGGATTTTAAGCATCCTTGTCTGCATCTTCCATTCTATGTAAAATCCTAGCCCCTCTCTGTAGTTTTCCCTCACTTGGTTCATCTCTTTTCCACTTGGCTCATTTCATCTGTCTTCTACCACATAGACCTTTCTTTACACTAGAGTCAATTTATTTTTTTGTTTGTTTAAAGTGCACTTATTAAAAACAAAACACTGTCGTGGCCAATGGTGACCCCTAGTGAACCCCTGTGGGTTTCTGAGAGTGTAACTCTTACGGGAATAGAAAGTCCAGTCTTCCCCGCTGGTGCGGCTGGTGGTCCCAGCTGCCTTGCAGATCAAAGTCCAGTGCATCAATACCACACCACCTGGGCTCCTTAGCACTGCATGGAGTTAAAACATAAACAAAACCTCTGTCTAAATATGACTCTGACAAAAGGCTGCAGGATGAGTTGGCATGAATTGCTTCATGTTGCCTTAGGATTCTCATCTATAAAATGGAATTTATATACATCAAAATCAACTGGTACTCTGTTCCAAGAAAAAGAATACCCAAGACAAATTTTTACAGAACTAAAGATAGATTTCTTATTGCTAAAAATACCAAAGGTTGGCTGAGCCCCGGTGGCGTAGTGGCTGTGCGCGGGACTGCGGCCCACTGGGATGGAGGTTCAATTCCGGCTCCCAGGAGCAAAGGCTGGGCCTCCTACTCCCACCACCAGAGGGCAGTGATGCAAAAAATAAAAATAAAAAAATAAAAATACCAAAGGTTATCTGCTTTAGGCATAAACTGATAAATGCAAAACCAAACCCATGGCCACTGAGTCTATTTGGAGGCAGAGTGGCCTTTCTTAGGATTTCCTAGACTTATGCAAGCAGACACCCTCATCTTTCTTTTAGTTAACAGTCTGTGTTAGTTCAGGTAGACTAGAGAAACAAATTCATAGAGATACATATGAGTGTGCAAGAAAGAACTTTATTTACAAGAGCAATTGAGTATTGAGAAATATCCCAGTCCAGATCAAGTCCATCAGTTCGATATTAACCCATAGGTTGATTCTAGTCATATATCCTTCTTCAGACTCATGCAGTCATACAATGATGCCAAATACAGGAAGACCACAGTCCACGGGGTAGAAATGCTTGTGAATTCAGTGGCAGTAGAAGCCACTCAGGACTGACGTGGGTCTCCACTTGGCACTTCCGGGCTCTGGCTGCATCAGGGTAACACCATGTAGCTTCTCAGCAAGTATGCCTCACAGGGAGCGAGCATGTGTGCAGTCTCCATGGAGCTATTTATTTATCTCCCTAGCGCCTCCACATGAGGTCATCAAGCTGTGATCTGATTGACAGGCCAATCTCCCCCTCCTTCACTCTTAAATTGACAACAGATTGTGTAATTGCCACAAAAACCAACACTTTTACAACATTATCTCTGAGGCTCAAATAATGCCACTGCGTTTCACCCTCTTCATCTCTCAGATTTTCTCTTATCCTTGTTCAGCCTGTCCTTGGACTCTATCTGGTGGGAAAGATCAAACTTTGGACGGCTATTGATATCTATGCTCATAAGTTTAAGTACAACAGAAAAGTGTTCTTAACCCAATAGTGTCAACAAAAGTCTTGGGCTGATTTTGATTGACTTGAACTGGATCATATGATCATCTGTGAAATGACATCTATGGCTATTTGTGGAATAGAGCTCAATATTTGACTAATAACCAGATCTCACATCTATCCGTGGAGCTGGAAATCAGCCCTGAACAAACATGGAAGAAAGTATAATTCTATGAAACATATTTATAGTCATTTCTTCCAAAAGAAGAGAGAATGAATGTTAAGTGATCCAGAAATAACTACTCTGCACTCCACTACCCGTCATTTTTCTGTATTAAATAAGATATCATTCACAAAGCTTTTAGCACAATACTGAGTACATAATCAGTTTCCAATGCTGAATACACTCCTTGGCAGCAGGTGCTATAAAAATGTCCAGAAAGTAACAAGAATCAATAAAAAGTGACTGAGGGAGAGGTGGTTTAAGGGAAGGGGACCTTAGGAATTGTATAATGTTGCTTGATATGATTGAACTATACAGTGATATGTTGTCTGGATTAACTCCTACTAAAGTGGTTTGGGGGAGAAAAAGTAGATATCCCAGCCCCACCCCCCCTAAAAAGTGGCTTTTGCTAAAATTCTTAGATGAGTAATTTGCAGATAATTTTGCTTGATCATTATATTTCACATTTTGATTATGTTTCTTACTGGCTGAGCTTTTAAGAGAATCGTATCTATTATTTGTGAAAAGCTTCCTAAACATATTCTACTTAATCATACAATATTTGTAAGAAGGTACGAGTATAGCAAAAGCAATTTTACCCTTCATGCAACCTCAGACCTGAGCAGTTAGCACATCCATCAAAGGCATGTGAGATCACTCCTAGGTCCCCAATGCTTTAGCTGGTACTGAGAATATAAGAAAGTTATGATGACACTGTCCTAAAAAGACAAAATTCCTTTTTTTCATGTCGAATGCATGAAATGGAAAACCTCAGAGAAGGGGTTGGTAGTGGAGGAAAGCAGGGAAAGAGTGGGGAGGAGGGGTCCCATCCAGGAATTCCGGCTGAGTTTGATTCCAGGTTCAGACACGGAACTCACTTAATGACTTTGGGCATGTTACTTAGTCACTTTCTGGCTACATTGTCTTCATTTATTAAAAGTTGAGGGGTGGAGGGTGGAAGATAACTACATTTAGAACTGATTTGATACTGTTTTCCTTTATCTTCTCCCACATGGACTGGTAATAGTCCCAGTTTATCCCTCTGTCTCTTAACACCTATAATTCACCCATTAAGCTAGTACTATGCTTCTGCCAGAAATAAGTTTTTTAAGCTGTAAGTATGACTCTTATTTCCCCTTCAAGGTTTCTCTTTAATGTTTGCACAGAGGCCACAACTACTTACTCTAGCATCGTAATCCTCCTGTGATCGGAACTTTTCTATCTTTCCAGATTCTTTTTTCCATGTCCTCTCACCCACTATAATCTTATACTGAAGCTTCACCCATATTTGCTGTTTAAAGTGCCTGGAATATTACTTGCTATTATCTCATGCCGTGCAAGGTCAGTTTCCTCTCCTTGGTACTTTATTCTTCTTGATGAATGCCAAGATCAATTCTACTAACTCCTCCGAGCAGCATTTGCAGACTCTTCCCAGCAGCCCCCAGAACAGGCCACCTTCTCCGTTGCATTTCCCCAGTTTCCACCCTAATTAATGATATTCAAACATACTTGCCTGTACATGCAAATGGGAATACTTATAATGAAAGAGGAACTTAAAAGACAGGAGAAAGGGAGAGGATAATTATAAGGAAAGAACCATTTGAAAAAATGAATAAAAAAGAATTGTTTACAGAGCGTGAATAGAAATATTGGACTCGATACAATTAGAGACCTTTGGCTTTTTTTTTTCTAATAGAGGGCCATCTAGAAAGAAGACATAGATGCATCTAGGTGGATAGACTGGGTGGAGGGATGATGGAGCAGCTTTCATTTGATGGCTTCTCTTTTCTTTATGAAGTATGGAGCAGGGTAAGGAAAAGGAATACAAAGGCTCTGTAGATGATTTATGGAGTGAAAAGATGTTAAAAATTAATCTGAGAGCTAGGCAATTTGAAGACTAACTTCAAGTCACAAAAACCTGGTCATAAATGACTGCAGATAATTGGCAGCACTAAAGGTAAGCCAATTGCTTATCATTTTACTATTTGTTCAGTATATAAATCACCTGCAAAAAAAGAGTCTGGATTTCTGGATTTTTACAAAGGTAAATCGCATGACCCTAGAACCTACTAAAATCAACTTCAGATCCCTCAAAAGATAATATATTAACTTTTATCTCATATATATATATTAATAACGCCATATGTGGTGCATCAGAAGCTTTTCCCAAGTTTTCTCCTGTGTGTGTACATATACGTATCTGTGTGTCTTTAGCAGGATTTCATGGAAGCCTAATAAAAGGACAGAATTCCCTACAGTCTGCTGTATTCTCTAGCTGGCACCACAGAAATGATGATACTTCTCATTTGCCATGATTTGAAGTTTCTCATTTCTATTTCTCATCTAGAATTCATTTCATGAATTACTGATCACTGCCATCATAAATCTACTTTCTGCACAATTAGTGGAAATGGTAAAATTAGGATTTCTTTCTTTGCTATAGTATAAACACCATTTACAATGGGTAAATTATGATGTCCTAACATCATTCAGGAGGAGCCCTGGTATTTAGTGATTAAAGTGGTTGACTGCTAACCTGAATATTGATTCAGACTCACTCTGGAAAGTATCAAAAGCTTCCCCAATTACACACACACACAGAGCGAGGGGAAAAATAGTTAAATAAAGAGTTAAAGTTAAGACTGTGTTAGGAAAGGACGTGACCATATGCTTTGGAGCTGACCTTAATGGCTCATGAAAGTTGCTTTAGTTATTAGATGGAATAACTTGGTAGGTACAAAAACTTGGGGATTAAGGTGTTTGAACCTGAAACGTCCTTGTCTCCAGCATTTGCCTATTTCTGGAAATTTTTTTCTCTATTCCTTCTTAAGTATTGTTACCTAATTTCCACTCACCACAAGACATAGGAAGTTATATAGAAATGAATATATTGTCCAATAAAATAAAAATAAAGATGAGAACCACTATTGATGAATCTCTTCCTTGATTGTAAACCAGTATGAATGACCAATCTACCTAGCCCTGGTTTTTCTTTCAACTTGAATTGCACCTGCTACCTCTAAATTTTCCTGCTCAGAGGTGGAAAAAAAAACCCTTAGAGCTGTGCCTCAGTCTTCTAGAGAATTTGGGACCAATTTGACTTAGAAAATCCTTGCAGCAGGCTTAATACTGTGACTCTCTTTCTGAAAAGTATGTTCTTTAGCTCGAAGCAAAATGCCCCTTTTTTCCTTTTAATTTCCTTGTTGCTCCTTATACCCAATCATAAAAAATTCCATGGCACTCTGGTGCAAATGATTTATGTAAACATCTCATTCTTGTCATTTTATGATTAGAAGGCTGTTTCCCAACAAGCCTTACTAACTTTAATCTTCTACCCCTTCAATCTACATATAATCATTTCCTCACATACTGTGATTTGATTTTTTAAAAAGCGACTTATACCCCTTACCAGTACATAAAGTCTTAAAACACATTTAAGCTAAAATTAATTTAGTTTTTCCAGGTATAGGAAGTGATTCCTCCACTCCAGTCAGAAATGACTTACAGTTGGTTAGCATTGCAATCCGTGAAGGTTTGGCTTTGATTTGTATATGCCCATGAGTAGTCTCCACAGAGAAAATGTACAGAGGTAGCATTTCACTTTTATGTTTTTTCATCAAACAGCTTCCCAGCAACAGGGAAAGGTATGAAAGTTGTTAGGGAAAACACTCTATTACCAAGAGGTTGTTTCTTCAGAAGTCAGAGCCATGTGTGCGCTGTGAAGGGAACACTTAATTAAACCCCTGCTAGAGAATGCCTATCAGCTAATCGAAGTCTTTGCAAAGCCTTCTCTGCCCCGTACAAACAAAATGGACTACTAGTACCTGTTTATAAGTTATTTTGACATAGAGTTAAGGAAACTTTGATCCTAAACTATAAGCTTCAACCTTACCAGGATAAAATATATAATATCAGAGACATTTCCAACCAAAGAAGACAATACAAGTTCACCCTTGGGACTGGTCTTAGATTGTTTACGGGATCTGGAAAATCTGCTTAGAATTCCTTCAAAGTCTGAAGTCCCTCTGCCAGAAATCCCAGTGCCAGAGTCCTGCTGCCACAAAGCCTTTGTAGTAAGAGCTTTATATTTGCAGTCCCTATTACAATGATATGAACTCTGTTATGTAATTATTAATGATGATCATTTAAGAGAAATTTATTTATCAATTATCTTTATGACTCAAGAGCTACTTGTAGGAGAATGGAAAGCTACAGCAAATGCCAGATTTTGATATTCATTTACTCAATCACTCACTCACTAACTCACTCACTCATTATGGTAGTTATGTAATCTGTTGTCAACTTGAGACTTAAGAGTGAAGGGGTGGAGTTTAGCCTGTCAATCAGGTCACAGTTTAATGACCTCATTTGGAAGCGCTAAGGAAATAAATAGTTCGCTGGAGGCAGGACACACACTCACTCCCTGGGAGGCATTGCAGTGGACCAATGTCCACAACTCTGTGGGGCTATTTCACGTGGAGTTACGCCAGCACCGTGACAACAATAAACACTCATTTTGATCTCAGTGTCTTCCTCAGTTCTGGAGTGAGAGCTTTGATTTGTGGTGTGAGAGCCCCCTATAAATGAATTCTGTCCTTTCCCTTTTGATAGATCTGCCAGGTACCAAAGCCACAGTACATAGTGGAGCATGTATGGGAAACACACACAAAAGCAATCCACCCCACTGAAAATGTCTTCCCTGAGCATAGGGAGTTTCTGTGGAGCCATTGGCAGGACATTGAAAGTCAGTGGATTTCAAGCTTTGACTAGAGTCCCTCATTTGCCTTGATTTAAAGGTCCCACTCTCAGTTCTTTATGGAGTGTTTAGGTTTTCTTATAGGCCTCATAGGAATCACAAGAACCTTTACTCCTTAACTGTATACCTTGTTGGTGTAATTGAAGCTGTTTTGCTGCTGTAATTTCTTCCTAATGTTACAATTTTAGTCAAGTATTCTTTCCCTCTGGAAGCATTAATTATTGCCAGTTTTGAAAAGACCCTTGGTGTGTGTATATTTCTGGTTCCAATTCCAAATCATGTTATCATTTCCTCTTCTTCCTAATTGTTCCCCTTTTTCCCCTTTACTGTTCCTTATATACTGTGCATGCCCTTTTTAACTATGACAGTGTAAGTTAGAGTATCTTTGCCTACCAGTTAGCAAGTCAGCATTCTTCAGAGTTTCACATATTTCACCAATTTGCAGTACATGTCTCAGAATAATGGATTTAAACTTCACTTTATTTGCTATTAGCTGTGAAGTTATTGGCCACTGGAGCTTATGATAGTCCTCAATTACTATAGATTTACCTGTGGTTTATAGCATATCATTAAAATAAATGGCTATTATCCGATGACAAGCACTTCACTGAAATACAAAATTAAAATAGGATTACTTCTTTGAATATAAAAGTATTCTGAAAAAAATATTCTGTGGTTTCAAGTTAGTGATTTTTTTTTCTTTAGCTAGTATTGAGACAATTTCAAACCTAAATTACATGGATGCCGTATTATTGATAAACTTCTTTCCCCTCATACACATATATACAAAGCCTTTTGCCAAAGAAGAAAGACAATTTAATTGCACAGGACTACATAAAAGACTGAATATTTTCAAATAAGAGCAATCATCCTTCAATCTGCAGTTCCTGAATGACCACACTGGGACCATCCCCAGTCTTTGCACTGGAGGGAGAGCAGTGAACTAGAAAGACAAATTGACAGCTCCCATGGAACTTGTGCTCCAGAAACTTGGACCAGACTTCACCTCCATGTTCACCGTACTTTCTTCTGTCTCATGATCATTTTCCAGAAAGAACTATATTCTCCAACCCATACGGAGATGATTCGTGCACCAATTTGTGTTTTCCTGTTTGAAATGATGTAATATATCTATCCTGAAGTCATATGCTTCAGACAGTAACACAAGTCAATTTCATTATATAAAAATGAAATGCATGGAAATTTATTATTATTTTCCTAAACATAAATCAGGTAATGAGTTCAACATCTATTACCTATTACCTGACATTTCAAGCCCTTTAGCCATATGTTTCAGTAAATGTGTTTCCTTGTTCATTTACTGCTACATTTGGAATCATTGCTTCTGCCCTGTGTGGTTGTTGATGTCTCTCCTTTCACCTTGAATGAGGTTATTTCTTTTCAAAGATAAGAGCTTCTTTAAAGTCATTGGAAACCTTGGCTTGAGCTGCACAAAGCATGTGCTTATGACCATCTTGTAAAGAACTTCAAAGAAGAACTGATAGAAGACTCACCATGTCTTTGTAGCTCACCTTTACTTTGTTTTAATAAAAGACAAATAAGATGCAGTAACACCCTTTTCATGAATGTTTTGCTATCTACTTTGACATTCTCAAATATTTTGATGCAGTTTCTCCATTCCTACATATTTTTTGAATATATGTGTGTGATTTTTTTTAAGAGTTTTAACTTTGTTACAATTTAATGCCAGCCAACTTTAAAACCTGGGCACAAATAGGCAGAGATTTATTTTCATAGAATAACTTTGCGGTAAAAAACAAGCTTATTTGAAGTATTGGGTAAAAATTACTAAAATTTACCACATGGCAATCAAAGGACACTGGTGGTTCTCTGTTCTGCTGTGAAGACCAGCTCTGAAATAAATAAATGTCTTTATGTGCATGTGTGTATGTATGTATGTGTGTGTGTGTGTGTGTGTGTGTGTGTGTGTGTTCTCTCAGGAGGTCGAGTTATGTCGTGTTGGCAGCCAGGAGAAGCTTGGTCTGACAGTCTGTTACCGAACGGATGATGAAGAAGACACGGGCATTTATGTCAGTGAGGTAAGGAAGTCCATGAGGAGGAATTAAGGAGGGAGATGCGGGGGTGTGGAGTGCAATGCCTCACAAAGAGAAAATGCTTCTGAGGCTGGAATGTGAAGAATTGGCCATGGTCCAGGACTTGTCACTTTCAATTAGGAAAGTAAATTATGCTGCCCTAGTAAGGTAATTATTATCATCTTGTTTAATGTGGATGCTTTTGCCACAGAATCCCACTAAGGAAAGGATGAAAGTGGTAACATTATCTAGATTTCGGTAAGTTCCCACCAGCATCTAGAAACTTGAGTAGCAAACATTTTGTCCCTCCTAGCCACTATATCTTCCTTCAATTAACATTCACATTGGCTAATTGTTTTCCTCTAATATTCACAATAATCACACATTTGACTTTTCCCACAGGACTGGTGGGTTTGAATACCCAATGAGTGTCCCTATGTGTTTATTCCCCTCAGTGTCTCAGAATCACTCCCAGGAAGCCCAGTTTCTGTACACCCTTGATGACAATTATTTTGAAAGATGTGAAGCAGAATTTATGACCAAGGGTCATTATTTTTCATAGATCAGCACAGAGCTTACAAATTAAAACTGTTCCCAGTCTTCTTGTCTATGATCGTGAAACACAAAACACTTAATTTGATGAACATGTTTGAAACATCCAACTGGAAATATCGCACACCAGTGCTAATTTCATTGGTTTTATAGAGTTGGTTCTTTTTTTTATGAGGTGCTGGTGGTCAAAACATAGATTTCTCATCTTCCTTGCCAAAGACGAGGTTCCATTTCTCATGCACAACCGCTATCAATCAGTCCAAGGAGACTGTGTTACTAAGATACTGAACAGGTTTTGTCAGAGCTTCCAGGCTAAGAAGGAACAGGAAAAAAGGCCTGGGGATCTGCTTCAAAGACAAACCAATGAGAAGCAGTGGGGCATAATGGTGCATTCTGCACTTTATGCGCTAGGGATCAACTCTAATGCAAATAACAATAGCAGAGTAGTTATTTGGAGCAAAATTGGAAGCCAAGTTAATGTCCATAAAAAATTATACTGCTCTCCGAAATGCTGCTCTTTATCCTTTTAGCAAAGAATTCAGCTGATTCTTGCAATGAAAAATAAACTCCAGGGATACTAAGAGTTTTCCCTCTTGTAAATGTACAACGATGATCATTAGAGGCACAGGAGTTATAAGGAAGTATAAAGAAATATCTGCTGAGACTGAGCCCCGGTGGCGTAGTGGTTGTGCGCGGGACTGCGGCCCACTGGGATGGAGGTTCAATTCCAGCTCCCAGGAGCTCCCTCCTACCCCCACCACCTGAGGGCAGTGATGCCCCCCCCCCAAAAAAAAGAAAAGAAATATCTGCTGAATAGTCTTGTAATATGTACCAAGGTGGAAATGTAGGAGCTTGATATTTGATTGCAATTTTGAAGATCAAGCTTTAGATCGTGCATGCTTTCTACCAAGGATTCCATCGATCAGTCATCCCTTAATTGCTGCTACTAAATCTTTTAACTATCTAAATTTGCCAGGTTTAAACCTTACTTTTAAGGGAAGGCTCATAGCCATTAAGTCAATCCTGGTTCATAGCGACCCTCTGTGGGTTGCCAAGACAGTAACTGGGAGAAGAAAGCCAGTCTTTCTCACAGAGAGCTGCTGCCTCCCAACCACATGGATCACAGTGCAATGTAGAACCACCTCACCACCAGGGTTCCTATGAAGGGAAGGTCAAGAAGCCACAAACCTGGAACATAGGTGTCAGGGAGGACTGGTTTCCTTATTCCTTTTACATATGATTATAGTGTCTCTTGTTTTTGATACATCACTGAGGGCTCATTTGTGTGAAAATACCTGGAAAGAAAATAATATCTAGTATCTCATTTGGATAAGGAAACTTCATGAGACACTTGTAATACTTTGCTTCAAAAACATGTTTTGATAGAGAAAACCTAAATAAATGGTTCAAACACACCAACAGGGATGTGACAGATGAAATTGCCCCTGGTAAACAATAAGGCATTACTCGTTTGGCCCATAAAAATATTTATAAACTCTTAATAGAACCTTAAATATCTATTTAGGCTAACATAATTTATAGTTAATGCACTTAACCCATTATGTAAATTGTTCTCTAGTAATAACCTTCCTGGATAAGAATTTTTTTCATTTATTCAGCAATTGAGAATATAAATCTCTTCATAAATTAAGGTGACCATGAGACAGAAAACCCTTGAATAAGTATGAACTAAGCGTATAGTAGTCAGCTTTTCTAAGATTACTATAGTAGTTATTAAAAGTCACCTTCATTCACACCCTTTCTTTGCCATCATGTCAATGCCAACTCCTAATGACCTTTTAAGGGTGTAGAAAGCCCAGTCTTTCTAATGACTTTATAGGGCAGAATAGGGCTACCCCTCTGGGTTTCAGAGGCTATAAATCTTTGCTGGAGTAGGAAGCCTTATCTTTTCTCCCTCACAATGGCTGACGGGTGGGTTCAGATTGCTGCAAACACAATACAGAACCCATGGCACCACCAGTCCTCTTTAAAAAAGATGGATAAATGGATAGAAAAGAGGCACCTTAATAAGAAGTAAATTTCCTGGGCCCAGAGAATCCCATTATTAATGTGGTCCTAATTCAGTTGAAGACAAAGTCTGACAACTAGCAGTCAGATACGTCTACAGAAAGGAAAAAAGGGCCTTCAGATCAAGTTCTGCACTAGCACACTTTCATTTATCTTTGTGAATTCTAAAAATGGTCTGGGTACTCTTAGAATCAGTGGTTTTTGACAGAAAAAAAAATAGCCTACTAACACTGTGTCATAAATCAATGGAGAAATTTGAACTGTGTCTATGCAAATGTATATTAAGACCAGGTTTGAGTTTTTGTTTGTTTGATGTGTGTGTGTTTTAGAGGGAACAGGTTACTGCATCACCAATGTAAAATGTTCATCTTATCTGTATTACAGATAGATCCAAATAGCATTGCTGCCAAAGATGGCCGGATTCGAGAGGGGGACCGAATTTTGCAAGTATGTGATTGTTTTTCTTATGTCTTTATGATCTCTCAACAGACTTTCACTTGTTTCCTGGTAGATGTTGTAGGGAATCATTTGTCTTTGCTTTTGGACAATAACACCTTTAAAATAAAAAGCTACCACGAATCCTTGTTTTTAGTTTAAAATGGTGACTATTACTAGCAGTTGTGATCTAAAATGCATAGTTGAGATGCTCATTGTGAAGTCAGAGTATTTGACCAGGTGCTTGGGCACATCTCTTCTCCTTTTATGTTAAGCTGGCTCCTCATCTTATAAAGGAATCATAATAACACCATTGTGAAAGTGAAATGAGGGTGTGAATATATAGATTATCTAACATAAGAAATAAGCAGTTAATTAATCTATAAAGCAATACAAATGAATGCCTCGGTGCAACTCCCTTGCGTGAGACAGCTAGTACACTGGTGTCCTTCAAGTCTTGAGGGCCGCCGGGTAGTCCTCTGTAGAGTAATTCAGGCAATCTGGCCACAAGCAGCAAACAGCAAAGCAGGTCACCAACAGTCAGCCAGATGACAGATTCCGTCAGTCCCCAGCTCAAGAGATGTATATTCCAGGAGCATGGCGAACCAGGGCTTGAAGGAACCTCAACTCACACAGCAAGAGAGTCCATGGATTTGGTGTCCCATGGGTAGTGTAGCTTGCAGATCAAGGCACAGGATGAACAAAGCAGAAGGCTGTTCCGAAGATCCACGAGCAAGAGAGCAAGGTGTGACTTGCCTAGCTATTTATATCTCCTCCCCTTCAATTGATCTCACATGTGTTCACTGGCCACATTGTCACAACAAACCTACCTATCTTCTTTGGTCATGTTGGCACAACAAGCCTGCCTATCACAGAGGGTGTGCCTGGGTCAAGCTTAGTGCAGTCCATGGCAAGAGCTGAGTAAACATTCACCCCAAGCAAACCCAGGGCCATCCAGTCAACCGCTGACTCATCATGACCCGCTGTGGGTTCCTAAGACTGTACCCGTTTATGGGAGTAAAAAATCCAGTGTTTCTCCCGCAGAGCCAATGGTGGTTTCAAATAGTAGGTCATGCAGATCGCATTCCAACTTGTAACCACTACACCTCCAGGACTCCATTACTAGCAGCCTTGCTGTCTTAGTTTCTGATGGTTTCTATGATAAAATACAACAAAATGAGTAACCTGACAGTAAAAAAATCATGTTTTATCCAGTTGTAGAATCTTGAAGTCCAACCCTAGATGTTGGCAGAGATGTACACGCTCTTTCAGCTCTGAGGGAAAAATTCTTTCTTGCGTTGTTTTCTTTGGATAAGCCCTGGATTTCCCTTGAAGTCTCTGTTTTTGCCCGAATCCTTATATGTTCTCTTTCTCCTTTATGTGACTATTTCCATACCTAACCTCTACTGTGATAAGTTCATAAAGAAGGAGCCCCTGTCGTGTAAAAGGCTAGATTCTGAGCTACTAGTTGGAGCTCTGGTAGTGTAGTGTAGTGAAGTAGTGATGAATTGGTCTCTGAGCCATCTGATCAGCAATTAAAAACCATGACCATCACTGAAGAGAAAGACAAGGGTCATTATCAGTCAGCAATGACTCGATGGCTGGGTTTGGAGACTGAGCTTCTAACCACATGATCAGTGGTTCAAACCCAATGTCTGCTCTATAGAGAAAAGACGAGACTATCAGTCCTCATAAAGATCGACAGTCTCAGAAAGCTAAGGAGGCATTTCTGCTCAGTCCTTTAGGTTCTGTGTAGCATTGACTAAATAGCAGTGAATTGAGTTGAGTCTCAGGAAAGGATTACAATTGGGATCCACACTACTCTAGTATGATTTAGTTCGTTTTACTGAGAACATCTGCAGAGAAAAGCTGTTTCCCCTCAAAGTCTCATTCAATGATGCAGGGGACAAAACTTAAATGTATCTTTCTGAAGGATATGATTCTGTGCATATCAGAATTATAAGCCATCCCTGTCTTTTCCAGAATGAATTAGCTGAGCATGGATTCTACTTCCCATGAGTGTAGAGATGTCTAGAGGTGAAAATATGTTTTAACAATTTGCATGCTAAGGGCGGATGGAGTAAATGTGATTTCTCCTCCAAGTAGAAATGTGGAACCTAGAGCCTGAGGAGAGTCCCATTTGAAAAGGGAGAGAGTAAGCAGATCTTGGGGAGATACAAGGCTTGATAGGGAGGCCTAAGCCAAATGAAGGATGATCTTGCAAATCAGAGTCAAGTCCTTCACTTGCCTCAACTCATCCATCCCTTCTGAGTCTCCAATCATAAAGAACAGATGCAGAAAGAGACACTAGGCCCTCAGCTTTTATATCAAAATGAACCCCCAAATAAGAACACAGGCCCTGGGGGCTGAGGCACTGCTAATCACAGCAGCAAAAACCAGGAGATTCAAGTGACAAATGGAGGAGGTGTTAAAACTGCTCTCTACAACTTTTACTCATAGGGATAGATCTGTAGTTCCTCTTTCATCTTATCTTAGAGATGACATTTTTGGATTCAATACTCTGACTTTTTTTTTCAACCACATTTAAAATATGTGCAGTTCAAAAATAGTTCAGCTTACCTAGTAAAAATGTCTGCCTTGAGCATTGAGAACTTTGAAGAACCATCAGTCTGGAGGGAGGGGAGGTTTCAAATTAACACCAGCAACCCATAAGATTCCGTAGAAACTTGAGGAGGCTGGGAAGAAGCCCAGATGGCATATGAGAGTTACATATCTAGCTGGAAAGTGCAAGTCTCACCCTTGAAAACCACTAGCCACTCTTCAGGAGATGCATGAGACGCTCCACTCCAGTGAAGAGTTACGGTCTCCAAACCTTGCACAGGGGACAGGGGCAATTCTCCTGTGCCCTTTGTGGTTTCTATGAGTAGTAACAGATGAGTTTGGTTTTTAACTTATGGTCTTTTGATTCTCTGGGTAACATTACATATAACAATTGTTACAAAATATTATTCCTCCCCCCCTTCCTCCCCCATCCTCTTCTCACCTTCCTCATGTTTAGTTCCTACTCTACCTTTAGACTAATCATTCAAGTTATGTCTAACACTAAATATCTGGATTGTGAAGATGTCGACAGATAGGGATAAAGTACACATTCTTTCATATATGTAACCTCATGTTTTGACACTTTCAAATGCTTGGCTACATTGTGGGCAGAAAAAGTTTCCACATAAAATATGTGTGAAGAAGGCATCCCTTCGTGGAGTTGGTTCATTGAAGAAACAGCAGCAGAATTGATAAATGAGTATTTTCTGCCTAATTACTTGTAGTCTGTAATAAATATGTTACAGACTTGATGAATAAATATATGTCATATTTAAGAGACTCGACTTCAATCCTATCTCCACCCACAGGAAACAAAGAGTCTTAAGGGTGAGGGTGAAATTATCAAATAAAACTGTGACAAACTTGCACCCAGAGACAAAGAGCTCCCCATGGCTGATGAGGAGGTTACCGAGACCCTGCTAAGGAACAATTAATGACTCGT
Source organism: Nesogale talazaci (assembly GCA_004026705.1). NCBI lineage: Eukaryota > Metazoa > Chordata > Mammalia > Afrosoricida > Tenrecidae > Nesogale > Nesogale talazaci. The sequence continues at coordinate 91,975 of PVJH01002207.1, read as the reverse complement.
TTGCCAAGGATATGAGAGTGGGAGAAAGAAAGGATTTACTTCTTATCCTTGGAGATTCCTGGCTGGCTTTTATTTAAATGAACCTCTTTAGAACCATTGTGATTTTAATATCCTGTTCTTGATGACCTCAGTAAGGATTGTGTGGCCAGTTTCTTCTTTCTGCAGCACACCCTGGGTTTATTGGATGGCCTGACCTATTCCCATCTCTCTTGCATGCACACCACCACTGATGGGAGGGTGGGGGATGTTAAAGAAGAGAAGCTGCAAGCCCTCTTCACTAGTTCCCACACATTGAAGTCCGAAGGAGTTTTTGTTTTGCTTTGTTTTCCCTGCCGAAGTTGGGGGGTGGGGGAGGGGGGTACTAGTTCTGACTCCTTTTCTTTCTCTGATCATCTATACATTAACTCATCTCAGCGTTTCTTTCTATCCTTCTCCCTTTTCCTTTAGAGCTGTTTTCCTCCTGTTTGTTTTTTTCCCACATATATCTGTTCTTCATTCCCAACCCATTTTTTTCCTTCCATACTACAGGTGATCAGATTTGAAATAAATCTGTCCTCTTTTGCCTCATAGTCTGGTTTCCAAAGAAATTCCTTCAATGGTTACCCGCCAGGGAGTCTCTTTGAAGATCTGCCTCTCTGTTGTTCTAATTGGGAACATGGGTATACTGTGTTAAACATTTAACATTGTTAAACATGAGTATGCTGTGTTTAGAAAGACAAAAATAAAGCTCTATTAAAATTTTAGGGCTTTAGGGATTCTTATAAATACACATTTATAAATACAGAAGATTGGGCCCAAAGTCAGATTCTCACTGATTTATCTCTGCAATTACCACAAAGCTCTTCTGAGCCAAGGCAATAGCTATTTAGAAACTCAAATTTACATATTATGTACAGAAGATGTACAGACACACAGACTGTCTAGCAAAGGTTTCCCTCAGATTTATCAGAGAGCACGTGTTGTCATCATCCTGGATATTGTCCCCTCTGTTTTACCAAGTGGAAGACAGGACTCCTGTTTCTTATGTGGATAACTCCCTCACAGGATATCGGCCTGGTATACTCCAGGCTAGCAACTTGTTTTCCTATGAGCAACCCGAGAGCTTTAAAAACCGAACCAGACCAAACGCCGTGAGATGTCAAGGATTTGAAAATCTTTACAAGAGCCCACAGCTACATTTTTCTCCTGCTGAACACCTCATGGGTTTGAACTGCCCACATTGCCCTGACTGGTCCACTGCTGCCTGGACAATAATACCATTCTACAGCTAGATGGCATGTATGTAAGAGCAAGAGCACTGTTCAAAGTGCTGTCTGATTGCATTCCTCAAGTGTAGCCATTTCCTTGGGAGTCATTGTGGTTGAGACCAATGACTGTATTCCTTACCCCACATCAGTTTGGCTCTGAGTACAATAGAACATACCACCCAGCTGGATAAAGTGGCTCTTATTTTGAAACGGAAACAATAAGCTAGATTTGAATGCCAGATTTCACCAGCAGCTTTATTGCATTCAATGTGTGATTCTAAATATAAAAGTGTTTCTGCAACATATGAATTGCATCCTTCACCCAAGGAAAAAAGAGAAGAAGAATTATTGTCAGGACAAGAGACAATGGCTCTAATCATGATGAGTTCACAGATGAGAGGCATGTATGCCAACTCTAGAGGGATTCAAAAGTAAACGGGACCATATTGTTTCCTGATGGCCTGCTATGAGTTAGCAAATACATAGACGATAGATATCTTTTTTAATTAAATTGTGTTTGCTGCTGTGGATTTAATTATATTGAATTTTAATATATTTATTCTACTTAGCAGAATGTACCCTTCCTTGGCTGATAATTAAAATATAAATGAAAGTGTAGTAAGAATAGCTAATATAATAACACTATCCACTATCTGTGCAGTATGCGTCAACACTCAACAGGTACTTATGGCCACCTTTTACCATATGTGAACTCATTTCAATCTTTTTGTCCTCTGGAAAAGAACATCTAATTTTCTGATTTTATAGGTAAGAATATTGATGTGAAGAGAGATGCTAAGTCGGATGCCTAAAACCACACCATTTATAGACTAAGGGAAAGGGACCTTAACTATTTGGCATTGCCTTCTTGGCCTCTATGAAGTTCTACAAAAAGAGAAACCCATTCCATCTGCCCTCAAGTCCATTGCAACAATCCTGTGTGTGACACAGGAAAACTGTCCCCCATGGCACTTGCAGTCCCTGGTTTTCTGGAAATCGGTCACTGGTCCTTTCTTCCTGGGTGCCTGTGGATGCACTCAAATCTCCAGACCCTCACTCAGAAGCTGAGAGCACTAACCCTTTGTCCAACTTAGGGATTTCATAAAGAGACAGGTTGGTAGGATTGGTGATAATGAAGCAATCAGCACGTGGAAACCCGTTATTCATATTTTAGTCGAAAGTAGAATAATATATAAAAATTAGTTAATGTTAACTAGATAATCTGCTTGGGTTCTGCTTTTTTCTGTGTCCGTGGAAGACCTTTGGCTTCCATTGTGCCTGTTCAGAGCTGAAGATCTTACCAGGGCTAGCTACCTCCCACTCGCCCTGCAGTGTTAGCATCACACACATGGAGCTGCACACCATGAGCCTCTGGCCCTTGGGAGCCTTTGATATAAGCCATTCACACGAACTTGGTTACATGCAGGTGGGAAATACAGAGGACCTAGTAAAGCAACATTTGACTAGCATGAATAAGAGGCATTAGTTCATGGTAGGTAAAATTTAGGTGAAGAAAGTAAAGGAAGTGCATGTGAGACAAGAGGAAAATTATGAGAATTTTTTTTTGAAACATGCAAGAGAAAAAGAAAAGCTGCTTGAAAAGGTGAGAGTCAATTCCCTTAGGATCAAATGTGCCTGCGGTGGAAATAAAATGAACCCTTTGCTTCATAATGAATAGACAAATTGTAAATTTGTTACCAAAACAAAAACAATTGTAGCATGGACATAAGCTCTCAACTCCCTAAGAAAGTTTAAAAAAATAGATCAGTCATTATTTTAAACTATATTTAATTGGGTGGGGGAGGTGTGCTGTGATCCACAGCAGCCCATTTATCTTTATCTGAGAGAAAATAGGGCCTTGGGTCCATACAAAACTAGCTTTTCAGACATATGTTTGTGAGGGGAGCAGTCGCCAGTATCATTCTGCCCCATTTTGGAATCTTGCTTTTTGTTCTCTCTCTCTCTCTCGCTTTTATTTTCTAATTTGATTAATTTTATTTGTGAATTGCAGAAAAGAGCTGCACATGAAACGTGTGAAAATCTAGATTTCTGGAGTGGCATACAAGGGAGATTCTAGAACTGCACATTTTTAATCTGCCAGCAAAACACAGCCCATGGTTACCAGCCTCAGCCCCCGCTCCATTTGACTTTCTTTTGCTAGCTGGATGATAAAAGTCGAGAAATAGGGATCCTATTTTGTGGTCTACAATCAATCGGGCTTGATTTCAGATGGATAGATTTGTCCTCATGCATAAGCCACTGTTTTAGAGAACCACAAGGAGAAAACCTCAATAGTTTACTTCACACTCTTACACAGAAATCCTAAGTGAAATCTGTTAAATCAATCACTTAAAGTGGTCAGAACATGCCACATGTTTCATCTGTCTAACTTACTGAAGTAAAATGATACTTATTTTAGACAGATTCATTGGCCTCTGTAATGGAAATTTCTGCCCACAGATATTATTAGTTCTGGGTTATGAAAACCTCATCAGTGCGGTAAACTTTGAGAAAGTTTGAGACATCCAGAAAGCAAAAGAAATTCAATATAAGCAAAGGAGAAATGGGAGCTGTGTTAACTAAGAGTTAACAGCAATAGAACATGACAATGTAGTTTCCAGTGCATTTAGAACGTGAAAGATCTTATTTCCTTTGTCTCAGGGGCTTAGATAAAGGACCCGATTCATTGCCGACACCCCTGGAACTTCCTTTACATAATTAAAAATATGCCCAACCCTGACTTCTTTCACCCGGCAGTTTCTTTTTAATGTCAATATTACTGTCTGAATCGAGACATGAACGTACCACACAGAGAGCTACCTCGAGATATTGTTGTTTAAGGAAATGGATCGTTCATAAAAAGGAGCGGGCTCACTAATGAAGGCATTGCCGAAGAGCCCAAGTGCCTTTGATTGGCCTGGCAATGAAAGAGATTCGGAGAGGCTTAAGCAACTGAGTCAGGCCTACACACAAATATGCAATGATTAAATGGGACCGCCACCAGCAGTGGCCAGGCAGGGTTGCCTGGTGAGAGAGACGAGTGCGGCTCTCTAATTGGCTCCCAGCAAGCTCGCCGAATGACGGATTTCAGTTAGGGCCCTGCCAGCCCGCCGTCCCCCAGCACTATTATCTCAGAGTGACACTTCCATTACTCTGAGCGGAGAAAGATGAACGTCACCTGTCAGGGGCTGGTTAATTGTGTTGCTAGATGTATGTTGCCAGGGCGCGGGTTGGACATTTATGAACATAACTGCTTCCTCTGATGCCCGCCATCCTTCAGGGATCAATATGGCTCTTACAGTAAGCGCGTAATTGAGTGAAGGCACTTTGCTACGGAGGGGCTGCCGATGAGCCCATTGTGTGAGCTTCATTGTCCATACATTTACCATAAATGAGCTGGTGTTTGCCATTTATTGTGTGCAGCATTGTGAAAATGGAAACTAATATGCCACTTTCATTTGTTTTCTAGATAAATGGCGAAGACGTCCAAAACAGAAGAGAAGCGGTGGCTTTGCTCTCTAGCGAAGAGTGCAGGAGGATCGTGCTGCTGGTGGCACGGCCAGAGATGCAGGTCAGCGAGGGGAAAGCCCCTTGGGACTGAACTTGACATTCGTTATCTGTTATTCTGCAGCAGATCAGTACCGTGGATATTTGTGAAATGAAGTAGTCCAAATATAACCACAGCAGATCTTTCCCACCTTCCTCACCTCACCAAAAAGATTAGACAAATCTCCCCTATTTCGCTCCACAGAATGGCACCACAGCATCTCCTGGTCTTAAAGGCACGCAAAATCCATTACCCCTACACACCACCTCTAGCCAGTTATTCAGTTATTGACATGACTCCACAAATGGAAAAATAGTTGACTTCTGAGATGCTTAATTCCATGTGAATTTTTCCATTTGGTTTCCATCTAAATATCCTTAATTGGTATATTGAGGTATTTTGAAAGAGTCTCTAATGAGAGAAACATTAGCATATCTAGTTTTCGACATAAATTCTTTTAGAGTAATTATCAAATAAACTGTCTTATGAAGCATGATATGGTTCCATGTATGGTAAATTAATCTTTCCTAGTTTAGTGGGACATGTGTATCTGCCTGATCAAAACAAACTGATAGATTCTAAAGAAAATGTTCGATATCTCTGCAGAAGGAGATGCCATGAAAATAAAGCAGAGATAATGGTGGAAGAAAAGTACTGTTGGTGCTTCCTTTTTATTCTCCCCCACAATGCACTGTCACCACTAGACCCCTCTGTCAGGAACTTGAATGAAGTCGGTTATATTGCCACTTGTCTCTTAGTTTACTGATCTGATATATTTCACACCATAACTACATACTATCTGTAAAATACTGTACATTGAGTAAATATAGGCCAGTGTCAGACGGAAGCTGAACTTGGGTGTAGCAGTTATAAAAGACCACCATTTCCACATTTATTTCCTTTATGCCTATTTTTTCCTTTATTGACTATTTTGAATTTTCATAAAGCCTGCCTTGGTCTGGGGCACAGTAAAGCTGCAAACCTGAGGTATTCAATAATCATCATGTCACCATCAACATCACCGTCACCATCATCATCATCATCATCGCACTGCTATCAAGCCAATTCTGACTCAACGATCCAATAGAACAGAGTAGAACTGCCCTGAGACTATAAATCTCTTTGGGAGTAGAAAGCCCTGTCTTTCTCCCTCAGAGTAACTGACTGGTGTTTAGAACTGCTGATCACTGATCTTTCACGTAGCAACTCAAATGCATAACCCACTATACCACTGAGGTCTTCGGGGTGAAGAAAGGAGGCCTATGAACTAACCTTCAGTACACATGAAATTGCATTATCTGTAAATCTATCAAACTAACATCACGGGTACCATTTCGGGGGTTGACGGGGACTCTGGAGAAACAAACATGGGGTTAGCTACATAGTTAAATAAGTTAGTGGTGGGATTGGGAGAATCTAGGACCCAGCACAGCAGTGATTCAGGAATGATAGTTTGATGATAGAAGGTGGCTCCTCTGCCCTTTCCATGTAATTAAAGCATTTCTTTGCACTGGACCACATAATAGGTCTCAGGCTTGAGTCCAATGTTGTACTCTTGGTAGACATAGGAACAGTTGTGAATGTTTCATTCTCTTGCACATCGAATCCTTCTGGGTAGGAATCAACTTGATGGGACCTAACAAAAGCACACCACCTAATGGTGATGGTGGACTGTGAAAAAAAAATGGAAACTAATGACACAAAATCAGACCCTGTTCACTTTTGAGGGACTGTGGGTGTTCAGTAAAGTCAGTGGCATTTTGAATATCTTTCCATGCTCTTGATTCTTTCCCCACAAATAGTTGCTGTTGTTGGATGAATTGTCAAAGCAGACCTAGTATTGCAGTTGATGAAGGATGGTCATGTGACTTCGTAGGCTGCCAACCTGTCTGTCTGTCTGTCTGTTGGAAATCAGGATCCACATTAGTCCATTTTCCCTAAAAGGAAGCTTGAACACCTTTAGAAAACCAAAATGTCCAGAGAAACCAAAAATGAAAGGGCTTTTTAACACAATATTTGGACATTTTAATTTAAGTGGTACATTTGATAAGGTGGCTATGAAAGGTGAAAAATAAGATCTTGTTTGCATAGCACTCATATTTTTCATTAAATCGTTGCATTATTATTTCTTACATGTATACTTTAACCAGGAACAACGTGGAATCTTTTCATGTGCTTTTTTCTAGCCTTTCTCTTTCTTCTTCTTTTTTTTTTTTTTTTTTTTTTTTAATGTTTCCAATATCCACTGGATTCAGCAGAGTTGCTGGGGGCAGTATTGTGCATCTGCGCAATATTTTTAAATAACTCATTCCTCTCATTCCCTGTCAACTTCCTTTCATTTTCTCCCTCAGCCCATTAAAGATATTGCTGTTCTGTTCTATTCCCCTTGGGCCATGGGAGCCGAGCGAGCTATCATCAGAGCATGTCCCACTACCTTTGAAATGGTAGTGTAGGTCGTTCCTTCTTCGGAAATGTCATGTGCACTCCACTTGGGGAAAGACAGATTCTCCCTGGATAGCAGTGGCCATCTTCTTTTTCCTGAAGCTCAGCTCAGGGAGGAGGGCTGGCCCTGCCACAGTATTGGACTCAGGCTGCCATGAATGCAGCTCTGGGTAGAAAGGAGAACCATACCAGGATGAGGAAATGAGCAAGAAGCAGCTCTCCTCCCTCTCCTCTCACAGCCCCCTCCTCCTCCCACAGGGTGCCCAGCTGCCTAGAGGAAAGCCTTATGGCATGACCCAGACTTCTACGCTAGATAACCACTACAAGGGTGTGTCCATAAGAAAAAAGTTATAAGGAATCATTAGTGCCCTCCCCCTTCCTTTGGAACTCAAAGTTTATTTCATCATTCGTGTATCAAAGGAGATCATTTAGTTTTGACCTAATTAAAGAAAAGTTCTATGGTATATTTTTGATAAATAAACATTTCTAGTTTTAAATAATTCATTTTGGAGTTTATCACTTGCAGCTTCTGGGAACTTAAGAGGAATTAAAGAATGTAAAGTTTGGACAATTATAAATTGGACTGAATTTAAATTTTTAGTCAGCTTAATTATCATAGTTCATTTGCATATCAAAGTCAGTGGGGTGGAACCCAGTCAAGTTATTCAGGCCACATTAAGATAAATGAGTGTGAGTAAATGTGTCCATGCTTTTGGCCCCAGATGGTTTTGAGATCATTTAAACTCTAGATGGCCTTTATAAGCTATAAAGAAAGCTATCATTTGGCTTTCTATTAGTGAAAATAATGCATAAATGTTGCTATGCCTAGGTAGTGCTCTTGAATACCCTACATTCAGGTTGTTTGTTTTTAATTTTTTTTAATAAATTTCTCTTTAAGAGCTTATTTTTCCAACTTGTTTGGGGGAGGGAAACAAACGGCAGTTCATTTTGACTCCCCAGAACGTGCTGTCTCTTTATGACAGAGAAAAACAGAATTTTCACAATCATCCAGTTAATTCAATCATCATCACTAATTTATATAACCCAGCTCCAAAAATCTACTCTGTCGCAAATTATTTTTATCAACTCTTAAGACTGATCATATGAGGGGAGAACTACCAGCTTTCTACTTTGCACTGTATTGAGAAACAAAAGAGATTTGTTCAATTTAATGTCTTTAAGTTGTTCACTCTACACTTTGTGTCCAGAACCCATAAGCAGATCCCCTGCATGCTCTACACAGCTCTGCCATCTGTATGTGCTGCATCTGCTAGAGCAATTTTCTATGGAGTTTGGACTCAAAAACGAATCAAAATAGAACACCAGGGCAGGGTGTTTGTTTGTTTGAGAAGAATACCTTCGTATTTTCCTTTGTCATATAAAATAAGTGCTGTCTGTAGACTTTTTTGTGGCAAGCAGCCATCTTGTTAACTTGGAAGCCATCCGCCTAGAAATCAAAAAGCAGGAAGGAGGAAGTGTCAGGGTGTTGGGAGGCACTTTGTGTGCCATCTCATTGGGGGTTGTTGTTAAGGAAAACACCCAATTGTCTCATTGCCCTATTAGTACCATCGCAGTTCTTTTAACATGGGGACTGTTGAGATAATGAGCATGACAGCTGTGGATTATGCAGTATGCTTTTCATATATTTTGAAAGAAGGTAATGTCCTATGCTGTGAGATCTACTCAGTTATGAGGGAAAATCTGTAGCTCTGTTTCAGGGAAGGATAAAAGGCTTACGAGTCCATTTTTTTTTATCACCTTTTCTTCTTTCTAAGAGGTGAGCTATGTGATTCTGAAGAGAATCATTATGATAAAAGGAGCTGGTCAGGCATTGCCATTTAAGTTTTCCCTATTTTAGCATGAGATCTCACTAACATAATACGATGTACTCGTGTATTCTTTTGCAGCTGGATGAAGGCTGGCTGGAAGATGAAAGGAATGAATTCTTAGAGGAGTTAAACTTGGAGGTGCTGGAAGAACAACATAACGAAGCCATGCAGCACACTGCCAATGAGGTGGAGCAGGTAGGGCCAACAATTTGAACTGCATCATTTGAAATGTCGCCAGCTCCTTTTTAATGTGCAAGCTGCAATGGGGAACAAAAAAGAAAAAGCAAAATAATCAAAGGGTTTAATCAAATATATCTGTAATGGTGGCATCTCCAAGTAAATGATCATCTCGAATGAAAGAGTAATTCTCGAATGAAAGAGAAAAAAAATAAGTAATTTTTTTCTGTAAAGGATATCTCCTATTTGAAAAATCTGAGGACCATCTTCAGCAGAGTACAACAGTATAAGTAGCTTCCTTGGTCTGACAACATATTGTAAATCAGTTCTGACTTACAGTTCATTGAAACACTTTATTTTGGTTTTCCTTATTAGTGTTTTATCAGCACCCTTATAAATCTAATCTTGATTTGTCTTTGCATTTATTGTAAACATTTGTGAGTTTCTCACTAGGATAGCTAATATTTTTTAAAAGCCAGATAATAACAAGTGTTGATGACCTGTGGGGAAATTAAAACCCTTACTCATTGCTTGTGTGAATGTAAAATAGCACAGCCACTGTGAGAAACAATGTAACAGCGCCTTAAAAAGGGAAACCTAGTCCATGACCAGATATTTCACTCGTAGATATAAATACCAAAGACTTGTAAAAAGAAACTCAATAAAGATGTGTACCTCAATGTTTATTGTGGCACTATTCACAATGGCCAAGAGGTGAAATCAACATTTGAACAGATAAACACAAGGGAATCCTACTCAGCCAGTAGAACTGAAGTTCTGATATGGATGGGACTTGAAGCCTTGATGCTTTGTTAAACAAGTCAATCACTCAGGACTTCAATTATACAAATTGTACAACTTCAATTATACAAAAAGACTTTAAAAAGGCAATCACATGAACCACAGAGTTTACTGGTGGCTAGAGGGATGGGACAGATGGGGGAGAGGGCATTAATGGTGGTATAGGAACTCCTTCATTCAGGCTAGAGTTGATTGTCATTGCTGATAATCAACTGTACTCATAAAAAAAAAAAACTTGAATTGACAACAGCTATGTTATGATTTACAATGAACAAAAAGAAAAAAAAGTTAACTGATAAAGCTGTTTATGTACAACCAAAAACTTTATAGGATTGGGTTTCTTGGTTTGGAGGTCGAAGGTCATGGTTTCATGGTACATCTGAGGTAATTGACATAAAAGTGTGTCTTTTGCTTCAGTTCTACCTCCGAATTAAAAGCTTGGAAATGACCATCGAGGGACAACAATTCATCTGTATTCATTTGGAACAACAGAGGAAGAGAGCCAGGATTAGAAGAAGGATGTAGACTGTCTAGCTAACTGCCTCCATGAATAACTACATCTTCTACTATAAAACTAGAACTAAAGGGTGACCAGCTATCATTATTGAACATTTTAATTTAAAAATTCTAGAGAGAAATCCTTCCATTAAAGGGATAAATTTTTATATTAGAATTTCAAATATTCAAGACTCTGCCTAGAGCCATGAAGATTCAATGTACCCCTGACACTATTGCCCTGAGATAACCCTTAAATTTAAATCAAAAGTATGTGTCATGCAGTCTTCTAAAAACCAAACAAAAGTTTAGCTTCACTAGTTAAAAAGAAAATTTAAGTCTATCTTGAGAATTAAGTTTTTGTAAAAACTATATAGGATTGCGGTGACAAAAGCAACTTGAGGAATTGGATAAGACCCATAGAGAGCTGTGAATTTATGCCAGTAGGAGAAGCAGCTCATAAAGGGAAGTTGATGGGCTTTGGGTCCCCAATCTATACTCACCCTCATTTATAATGATATAATTTTAAGTACTTTGATGCCTAATACCTGATTTATTTGACACCTTGTCGTCACATAAGCTGGTGTGTTTCTTCCCTGTGGGCTTTGTTGCTTCTGAGCGAGATGGCCACTTGGTTTACTTTCAAACCTTTAAGACTCAAGACACTATGTGTTTTGATAGCCAGACGCCATCAGCTTACTTCACCACATTGGCTAATGCACACATTTGTCATCAGCGATATAGGAAGCCCATCAGTAGGTGAACCAACATCCCCTTACAGAGGGGTTGCAAGGAGACAAGCCAGTCAAGGTACAGTGTAGCAGCAATGAAATATGCAATATTCACTTTCCTCTAGTTCTTAAATGCTTCCTCCCACCCACTATCTTGATCCCAATTCTGCCTTACAAATCCAGCTATACTGTAGCCAGAAACATGGGGAATTCAGGACAGGCGATCCCTTCAGGACCAGTGTTGAGAGTGATGATACCGGGAGGTTGCAGGGAAGATGGAGTAGAAAGGGGGAACCAATTGCAGGGATCTACATATAACCTCCTCCCTGGAATATGGACAACAAGGAAGTGGCAAAGGGACACATCAGACAGTGTATGATATGACAAAATAATGATAATTTGTAAATTATTAAGGGTTCATGAGGAATGGGGAGTAGAAAGGGAGGGAGGAAATATTGGGAGCTAATACCAAGGGCCTAAGTAGGAGGATGTTTTCAGAATGATGACAGCAACAAATATACAAATGTGGTCTGCATACAATTGATGTATGTGTTGATTGTGATAAAAATTGTATGCGTCCCCAATAAAATGATTTTTAAAAAAAGTTGTGGAGCCTAGCAGGCCCAAATCTGTGCGTGAGGAGTCAGGTGTCAGGTTGGATGCTTCTCTTGCCCCATTTGACTGCAAGGGCCGATAAACCCAAAATCAGCAAGTCAGACATCAGGTTATTGGCACATTTCTCATGTTCTGATGAGGAGAGGATGAGGAGTCAGAAAGAAGATTGAGAGAAAGCAAAATTGGTCAAACTATAAATAAATATATTGGTTTGCCACCCACACTCCCAAATAAACTATTATATCAACTGAAAAAAAAGGAAGTTGAGAATGTTGCACAACTAGAAGGATGTAAAAAGCATCACTAAATGGAACATGTAGAAGTTGTTGAATTGGGGTTGTTTTGCTGTGTGTACTCTCAACAGCAGCAAAAGAAATAAATTCCTTAAAATAAAATAAAAGATCTACACTTGAACAAATGATGCAGCAACATCAGCAAATCACATTTGCTGAAATATTGAGGATAAGATAGGCATTTTAATTAAGTAAATACAGGCATAGTTGAAATGTATTTTGTCACATCTTAAATATGTCATAAGCCAGGGCTTACTTGAAATATGGTATTGACCCAGGAACTGAGCAGCCCAAATGTTGAAATCCAAAGCCATAGTAAAGATGTAGGCTACGTTTCACTGTGTCAGTTGGAGAAGAGCTGTTCCTCATGCAGCTACCAAACAGTACATTAAAAGCACACCCAAATAACAGTACATCTACCGGCAACTTTAGCATGATGATGGCATGATATGAGCCATCTAACTTTGCTATCTGGCATATCTATCTAGCTTACTCTCGCACTTGGTATCATGATCAAATATTCCTGTTGATATCCTGATCGCACATATATAACCCTGAATAGTAGGAGTTCTACTGAGGTGATGGACCTCCATTTTCTTAGAGTCACATACTCATTCAAAAAATAATTTTTCAGCTGCCAAGATGTCCCGCTGGAGGCTTGGTGCCACAGTAGGGGGGACTGCAACTCCAAGGGCAGCAGTTAGAAACTGCCAGCCTTTCCACAGGAGAGAGAGGAGGCTTTCTGCTTCCACAAAGACTTGTCTGTCGTCTCAGAAACCCATGAGGGCAGCTCCACTCTGCCCTATGGGGTCTCTACGAAGTAGAACAAACTTGGTGGTACTGAGATTACAGTTTCAGTATGTCCCAAGCACTGTTATTGGTACAGAGACTACAAAGAGGAATGAGTCAAAGTTCCTGCCCTTTCTTGATTTGCACCTCGTAGAAGTATAAAATGCGACACTGTTGTCATTGTTATTGTTTTCTTAACTAATCAATATAAGAACAATAGGTCCTTCATGTCATACCCTTGTCATTCCGCTACCTGAAATGATTTTTTTGGGGGGAGGGGGGCATCACTGCTCTCTGGTTGTAGGAGTAGGAGTCCCAGCCCCACTGCTGGAATTGAACCTCCATCCCAGTGGACCGCAGTCCCGCGCACAACCACTACGCCACTGGGGCTCAGCCCTGAAATGATTTTATTTAACACTTCTACCATCAATTGTTGATTTTTAAGTCACCATGTTATTTTCAACATCCATTATTACCATACCCTAAAAGAAAGTTTTAAAGAAAAAATTCACCGTAATTAGGCTTGGTAACATGAAGAACATGTATCCTTTTACTTAACTGAGATGAAAATAAACTATATAGAGATATGCTAATGTCCCATAACAGGGACCTCTGTGTGTTTGTGTACTATACACTTTTGTATAGTGAATATATCAGTAGATTTCCTTCCATGGTGATGACATAGCCATGTGAGATGTTCACATGATGATCATGGATACTTGTATGTAAGTCACTTTACAAACAGTAGTTTATGCTCACAAGTGCTGCTGCCATGACTATGGTGGCTGCTTTTCAATACAGGTAGTGGGAGGTTGAAGTTTTTTATGTTTGACTTCAACATTGGCCACAAATAAAGATATTTTTGTGGTGGCAGCTGTTAGTTATATGCAAGAAAGCTCTTGCTCCAGGCTTCCTCTCTCTTAGATACAAAATGTGACCTGATGCTGAATTGACAGAAGGATGTCAGAATAAAGGAAAATGGGAGAAAACCTGTCCAGGTGATGGGCTACAGTGTCAAATGCTGCCCACTCATCAGACTTAACACAAATGCCTTGGAGGTAACACTAGATGTCCCTGAGGTTAGATTCTCATTGTGTGGAATTTTTCTTCCCTATGAGACTGAAAAATGATGAGAAGTACAGAAACCTTTAGAAGTCCTTTGCCCTATAAACAATAATACAACATTAGAAATGTCTTGGTGGAAACATTACCTGTCACTGTAATAATTCCATAGGGAAGTGAAAAATGATAGAATATCATTGTATGGGAAATGAGAAATTCTAGAATTGAGGACAGAAACCTCTTATTTCTTTTCACAGTTGATCACAAACTAGTAAAAAGAGAGAAATTCAGTTTCAAAATTCCTAAACCACATATACATATGTAAAACCACTTTACAGAAATTTCTCCTTTGTTTATTAGAAATTTCTACACGAGGTACTACATGGATTCAGTAGCTGAAATTAACACATTTTGTACAGCACAAGGTCTATCACTGGTACTGTATATAAAATTAGAAAAAAAATGAGCTCCCCTTTTTTTCTACTTTTCCTATTTTTCTAGCTCATTTACTACATATATGAAAAATCTAAGCCTGAATAATGAACTATATGAACTCAAATGTCTGCTAACAATAACACCTATTGGGGTTTATAGTACAGTGTACAGCTATCACCAGTATTTTCAGTTTTTATTAAGAAGCTCCTTATTGTTCATTAAATTACTTATTTGTTACTTGATTTTTATCAATAAGAAATTTTAAATTGCAAATCAATCTAAGTATGCTGTCAAGAAATAAGGGTAAATCTATTTCCACGAAAGACAGAATCCTAGAATAACATAATCCTATTCTCCCTTATTCTCCCTTAAATATTGTTCTACCAATATTTATGTGGGAGAAAATGATAGTCATGTTTATCTTCAGTAAGAGGAAATTTACCTTTGAAGGTATCTAGTGGGTAGGAATGGAAAAAGAAAAAGTTAATGTACTTCAAATGAAGCATTCCTGGGTGATTCAAAAAGTTCATATAGAAGCTGCAAGTTTGAGGGTCCAAATCCAAAGAGACTCTTCCAAAGAAAGATGAGGCAATTGGCCACTGAATGATCACAGACTTTCGGGGGAAAGGACAACCTGTGTATCAGTTCTACTCTGCGCACAGGTGTTCCCATGAGATGGATTTGACTCAGTTGCAATGAATAGGAATTTTAAGCCTGAGTGGTTGGTTTTTGAGCAAGCTGATTTGGAGATTCGGAGCTCTGAAAGGCACATACACGGGATCATGGCATCTTAGACATTTGAGAAGTGGGCATGAAAATGAGTCATTAGTAAACGGACTCCTTTGCGGACATTCAGTTCTTCATCTACAGAGAGAAGCCACGCCTGCAGTCTTGCGACCATTGACTCACCATTGTCACCATATAGTGAGACTGAAGAAGGATCTGTTTTATTTCTATTTGGTTGAGGAAAGCGCAGGAAGGAAAAAAAGTGATTATAGTTTCTGAAGTCTAGGCCCCCACAGTTAGGCAGGAGGCCTTCCTCACGTGTGTGTGAACTATCACCTTCCTCACTGCCATCAAGTCAGGGAACCTGTGTAAGCTTTCCCAACCTGTAAAGCCTCACCAGAACACACAGCCACATCTTGTTCCCACAGAGCAGCTGATGGGTTTGAACCACAAACCTTTCCGTCAGCAGCTCAATGCCTAATTCACAGCACCAATGGGGCTCATTAGTGTCACTTTAGAAACTAATAGCATCCCTCGGTTATACACTTGCACGCTATAGTTTTCCAAGTCAGAGAAGTCTTATTAAGTTATCTTCCTTAATTGTGGCCTGCTTTATTTACCCCCACCCAAGTGCCATAGCCATAGCCAAGCAGCTTTTGTTATCATCATTCCATTACACTGAACGCTGCCAGGAGCTAAATGCCGTTATTTCTAAAATTGTTATGGGTGATCAAAATTAGACCAGCTTTCTAGGAGTTGCATTTTCACCGAGACAGTATTTTACAAACAACTGTTTCAAGAATTGACATTTTCAAAAAAAAAAAAAAGAGTAATTTTCTTTGTTCTCTCAACTTTATCATCTTAGCCAAAAAAGCAAGAAGAAGAAGAAGGGGCAACCGATACAGCCACCTCCTCATCCAACAACCATGAGAAGGACAGTGGAGTGGGGCGCACCGATGAGAGCTTACGGAACGAGGAGAGCTCCGAGCAGGAGAACGTGGCTGAGGACCCTAACGGCACTGCTCTGCAGAGCAAGAGAGAGCTTGGGAAGAGGCAAGACACTCTAGGGAGCATTGAACTTCAGTGCAATGAGAGCTTCCTGTCTGGTGAATACATGGATTCTGACTGCACTGGAAACCAAGAAGATGAATGTGATCGATTTCGGCAACTCTTGGAGCTCAAATGCAAGATTCGAAACCATGGAGAATATGACCTGTATTACTCAAGCAGCACAATTGAATGCAATCAAGGGGAGCAAGAGGGAGTGGAGCATGAGCTTCAGCTGCTCAATGAAGAGCTCAGAAACATTGAACTCGAATGCCAGAATATCATGCAGGCTCACAGGCTTCAGAAAGTGACGGACCAATATGGAGACATATGGACACTGCATGATGGAGGCTTCCGAAATTATAATACCAGCATAGATGTGCAAAGAGCAAAACTAGATGACATCATGGAACACCCAGAAAAGTCTGACAAAGACAGTTCCAGTGCTTACAACACAGCGGAAAGCTGTAGAAGTACTCCACTCACTGTGGATCGTTCCCCCGACAGTTCCCTTCCCAGAATGATCCACCTCACCAATAAGAAAAATCTGAGAAGCACAATGGCAGCCAATCAGTCCTCGTCTGGACAGAGCAGTAAAGAGTCGCCCTCCACCAAAGCCAAAATGACAGAGCAAGGCAGTAGCACCGATGGCCAAGAGAAGGTTTTGGAAAACCAAAGGCGTCCTGACCCAGAAAAGACGGCCCCCGAGCACATCCCTTATCTCTCTCCTTACCATAGCTCTTCATACAGATATGCCAACATCCCAGCACACGCCCGGCATTATCAGAGCTACATGCAGTTAATTCAACAGAAATCCGCGGTGGAGTACGCTCAGAGTCAGCTCAGTTTGGTGAGCATGTGCAAGGACTCGCAGAAGTGTTCGGAGCCCAAGATGGAATGGAAAGTGAAAATCAGGAGCGACGGGACCCGCTACATCACCAAGAGACCAGTGCGAGACCGAATTCTGAAGGAACGTGCCTTAAAGATCAAGGAGGAGCGGAGTGGCATGACAACAGACGACGACACCATGAGCGAGATGAAGATGGGGCGCTATTGGAGCAAAGAGGAGAGAAAGCAACACTTGGTCCGGGCCAAAGAGCAACGTCGGCGCCGAGAGTTCATGATGCGCAGCCGCTTAGAGTGTCTCAAGGAGAGCCCTCAGAGTGGTAACGAGGGCAAGAAGGAGCTCAACATCATTGAACTCAGTCACAAAAAGATGATGAAGAAAAGAAACAAGAAAATCTTGGACAACTGGATGACAATCCAAGAACTGATGACCCACGGGGCCAAGTCTCCTGATGGCACAAGAGTTCACAATGCCTTTCTGTCAGTCACAACCGTATGACTGTGTGTGCACAGCTGCTCTTAAGAGGGTGCTACCAGTTTGGGTAGAGTATGATTGCCTCGTTCAATGTGGCGTTTTTATATATATTCTGTGACTCTTTATAGTTTAAATTTTTTGTAAGCAAAAAATACCTGGCAATTTTTTCATTTGTTTTCATATACCAGTACCTTCTTCTTTGGCTGAGATCTTTCTTTACCTTGTGATATATTCATATTGCTCATTTATAAAAGAATTTTTTAAAAAAGAAAAGAAAACAAAAAGAGTTGAACAAAAATACTGAGGAGCCAATTAATTTCCTACATCAAAGATATCTATCGATTGTAAGTTAAAATCTGGATTTATTTATCTAGTTTGTTTATTTTCTACTTTAATAATAACTCAATGCCAAAATATTTCTATGCTTGCTTCTTGGCATAATATGTGCATATTAAATCAAACCTGTTAATAAATCACATGCCTCACCTCGTCTTACCCAGAAAAACACCTCTTTTTAGCATCCCATTGTACATTTAACACATAGATGGCAGTTGTCCGTGTCTCGGTAAAGTGTAGGTAGACAATCTTCCTGTGATTTGTAATTGCAGTGGTCATGTAGCTAACTAACTGTGGTAATTGTGACAATAAAAGAGAAATAAATTATTGATCTTGGTTATCCTAAAGAAAAGTTATCAAGGAGTGTTTTATTTTCATTGTCTGCTGTGGTTAACAGATATTAATTAGTTTCCAATGTATAATACTTAGATGATTACTAATTGTATGTCATAAAATGTGCACATTTTCTATCCCTCTTTTACTATAAATTTCTTCCTAAAATATTTCTTCAAGATTATTGTACCACATAAACATACCAGGATTAAATTTAATAACATATGTAACAGAGTTCTCTATGGCCCATAAATTTGAACTACACATTCAATAAATATTAGTGCATATTCCTTTGCTGGTTACACATGAAAAAGTATGCTAAAATACAACTGAAAGAGAAAATATAGGGAAAAGTATATGAAGAAAGTATGAGGTGTCCAAGATTTGAAAATAATTTCTGTCATGTGACAATATGTGCATTTGTTTAGCTGACTGGAGATAAACTTTATGCAGAACCCCATTGCATTAATTCTCAGCACAGTCAATTATAGATGCCTTATATGTCAGTTTACTAAAAGGTGAGCTTGCTAGGTGACTAGACAGATTTTTAAAATCTCGTTTTTCATCATAAAAGCATGACCACATCATATGTCAATCATAATGCCCTCCCAAGTGAATGTATTCAATCTCTTGGGCCAGACCAACTATGTGCATGCAAACTAACAGGTTGTTTTACCCTAATGGAAAATCAACATTTTATTCTTTCTGAAACTATCTTCCTATTTAAAGACCTCGAGTGGCTTCTTATTAGCTCTTGAATCAGACTCAGACACCTCAGCCTTATTCATAGTCAAGGCCCCCAATTACCTGCTTGCCTTGGCTACTGCATTGCTTCTTTAGCTCCTTCCTCACTGAGCTAGGCCCAGCCCACAAATCAGCTGCACATTTATTCTTGAGTGCATACCAAGAATATGTCTTGTCTGAGGATTCTGTGTCAGGCACTAAAAACCAGTTGCTACCAAATTGATTCCAACCCATGGAAACCTCAGGTGCTTCAGAATAGGTCTGGGTTCCATCGTGTTTTCAATGACTGATTTTTCAGAAATAGAAGCCTCTCTTCTGAGGTACCTCTGGGAGGATTCGAACACCCAGCCTCAGGGTTAGTAGTCAGGTTTACACAGGAGTCCCTGGGTGGTACAGGACATGATCCTTCCTCCAGAGCGTAATCGCACACATATTTCTCCTCTGGAGCCTTATTTAATGACACCAGGATTTTTCACTTCTTTGGAACCGCTCAGTTTTTTGGCACCTACACTGATGCACCTGCAAAACTGTCTTCCCTTGGAAATTGTATTCTCTTGTTATCGACTCACATACATGGAATGCCTGGCTTCCCTACACCGATTGCCAGTGCCTGGAGAAGGATGGTTACAGCCTCTTTCTTTTCTCATAGAACAGCACATGGATGATAATGAGTGTGAATGAATTAAATTATTTTATTCATTTACTTCTCTCCTCTTATTGCCCTTTTTGATATTATTTTCTTACCTTGATATTTTTCCCCAGTTCTTATCTTTTGGAAGGCTATGGCATAGGTTGAAAGCAACTAACTTTATTTACATAAAATAAAAGAGTTAGACTAGGATATTTTTAAGATGGTGATAGTAATAGCACACTATGAAGAAGAAAAGTTTCCATGTTTTTCATTTAAATTTGTCACCCCGATGCATATAACCACTCCAATCTTGACTCCTGGCCAAACAGTTTTTAAGTAAGCATGCCAGTTCATCTTAGGAGCCAGAGGTTTGCTGACCTAATGCCTATGATTGCTGTGTATTCCTCTGACACCACATGTTTCAACTATTCATTGAGTGACTCCTAGAGATAAGCTCTCTTTGAACCAACCAACATTTTAAAAGGTTTCTAATATTTTATATCATTGTGAGGATAGACAGCTCCATATTTCTCCCACGGAACTGCTGGTGAATTCCCTCCACTGACCTTGTCATGTGCAACTTACTGCACAGCACACCAAACTACCAGGGCTCCTTGGCCCACAGAGAGAGTTTTTCCAAAAGAAACATGCACACAGCTCACAGAATTAGAGTGTTTTCAAAGTTACCAGTTTAATTTTCACTTACAGCCAAGCGTGCTTGCCAATTTAAAAAAAAATGTGATGTTGGTGTTTTTCATGTCTGTGTTTATACAATTTTTACAAGTTGAAAAATGTCTTTTTCTTTCAAAAATATGAAGTGTTATGCTCTATCTTTCTACGTAACATATCTTTGTGCTAAACATGTTTTTTAAGTAAATGAATAATAAACCTGTTGCTCAGCAGAGAAAAAAAATGCTTATATGTGGGATATCTCATTTTTGTTCGGAAGAAAAATATGAATGTTGCGGGGAAAAATATATTGCTGGTGTGCCCCTTTGGAATTCCATATTTCTGATTGCTCTTTTATGCAATGTGTGTCAGAAATTGGTGCTAGGACGCCTATGCGAAGGACACCAAAGAAGGACGCACAGTGTGCGCTGGATGGGTATGTCTGCTTCCTGCCACAAAGAAGGCTATTCTTTTTGTTGTTGTTGTTGTTGTCTTGCATCACTGCCCTCTGGTGGTCGTGCAAGCTACCCAGTATTGCTTCTGGAGAGCAGCTGCTGGATTTGAACCGCCAAACCCATGGGCCGCAGTCCTGCACTCAACCACTTACGCCACTGGGGCTCAGCCAGGCTATTCTTCTGGTCTTATTTTGTGCAGACAGTCCAATACTGTACAGACAACTCTTGTGGGCGACGTAGACTTTCCTCACTCCGTTTTCACGCCATAGAGACACTTGATTGGGCCTGTGGGCGGTTGTCATGTCTAAATCACCTACCACTGGTCATTCTTTCCCTCCTCTCATCAGTTTCTAAGTCGCCGTGGTGGCACAATTAGGGCCTCCCCTATTAATTGAGAGGTCGGAGATTTGAACCCACTCATTGCTTCTTCAGGAGAAAGGTCTAGTCATCTATTCCTATAAAAGTACAGCTAAGATAGCATGAGGGGCAATTCGACAATACCAGTGAGTTTCTGCTTCAAATTGCTTTTTCTTTTTTTTTCTTTTTGTTTTTGGTGTCATCACTACCCTGGTGGGAGTAGGAGGCCCAGCCTTGTTCCCAGAGAGCTGCTGCTGGATTCAAACCGCCAATCCTGTGGACCACAGTCCCACAGAATTCCTTTTTCTAGTGATAACGCCTCTCTGTTCACCCAGTCTCTCATGTTTATCACCTCCGAGTCTTTATAAACTTCTCTTTTTCTTTGTCACCCAACAAATACTCTCCTCCTCCTCCTGCCTCCTTCCTTTTCTCCCTCCCTCCAAAATGAGTCATATTGTCTCCAATACTTTTCAGTCATCTAAGTTATGCTGTCACTCTCTCATGTCTCATTCCTTTTGACAGGTGTGTCGCTAGACTCCTTGTCTACCTCCCAGTCTCTCTTTACCCAGTGGCAACACTTCCCCTCCTAAATATCACTCTCCTCTCTGTCCTCAGAAACCTTCAGCAGTTTTCCCCTGACCATTGGAGAAAATCTGAATGCCTGAAAATTAGTATTCAAGGATGTCCTTAAGATAATGTCAACATGATTTTTCCACATGATTAACATGAGGGACTAGCAATTGAGAGCAGGAAAAACTTGCAATTTGGATACATAAATAAGTTGGTGCTCCTGCAATCAATATGCTTGTGGTTGGCTATTCATTATTAAATGAATTTTCTACTAATGAGTTTGACCAGAGCATTATATTCATTTCTTCATTTATGTTTTCTTAAAAAGATTGTTTAAGTTTTCAGTATTTTCCATGTATGTGAAGGTTTTGTCTTTCTTTAATGTTCTTTCATTATTTTCTAAAAGGTCCAACTTTGGAGGTATTAGTAAAGGATTACACCGTTAGATAAAGCCTAGAATTTATTTGTTATTAATATCCATGATATGGCTTCACCAAATAGCTTCCAGGAAGCTATTGTCAAAAAAAATTCCCTATCTAAGCATGGTCACCTATGAGGAGAGACTTGTGCTTTCCTTGTTGTTTTTCCACTCAAAAATGCTGTCTTTCTCAGCCCTCGTAGAACCCGTTTATGCTGCTCGAGTTCAATCAAGAGTCTTCTCTGCACAACGGAATAAATGAGCACCATATTGCGTATGGTTTGGAAGGCGATTTTGTGCGAGTTTTAGTACCCATTCTGCTTCTGCTTTAGTTGGACTGTACACCAACAGTTTTTCAAGCCTGCCGTTCTCATTTCCAATACCACTCTGCCCACGTTTGCTGTGTTAGGTGCTAAACCAGCATCCTTCCCCCGAGGTCCATCTCTCCTCCAGTGCACATCTCAAACCTTCCCAGCTCGCCAGACTGCCCCCTCACTCTTGCTAACAGCAGAACATTTGATAGCCAATACTGCCGTAACGCTCCTTTGGCTCTGTACCCAACGATGTCTCAGATTTTCTTCCATGATGTGTCTGTCATGAGTGTCGTATGCGGCACAGTTAGGACCCATTGCCGCATGAGTCCTGCTGGCATTTCTTCTATTTTGCCAAACAACAGCTGCTCAGAATGTCAGCTGCCATGCATTTTTCACACATTCCAGCCCACAGTGTTGTGTGGGAGCGGAGCATTGCTCCAAGGTTCAGAAACCAGGAAATGAGGGTCATGTGAGTAATCCAATGTTCCCCTACATGTTTTTAAATTGTTACCACTACCTATTCCCTGCCTCCTACTTCTGCCTCTTGGTAGGTTTGTATGCTTAAGCAAGTAAGACTCTCATCTGCCAACCACTCTGTACAGTGGAGATGTCGATAGTTATGCAATGTTATATATAATTACTTATGCCTACGTATGTATTGCTGCTTTTCAAAGGCTTGCCACTTTACTTTAAGCCTACATTAGTATTTAATTTTTACTAATGAAAAGAAATCCAAAAAGATTTTCATTATGGAGGGGTGTAGGGAAAGAGTGAGGGCAGGCAGTGCTAAAAAAAACAAAAACCCAAAACCAGCATTCCGCATCAAATATGCAGCAAATGTAAAGAGGCAGGGTACATGGTGAGCAGCAACTCTGATCAAGCCACCGTAGCTTTGAACCACATTTGTGAACACTGTATGGTTCTAGTATTTTAGGTTTTGTGCATTACTTGATCTGATTTGGTAGTTGACTTGGGTGTGTGGAGGATTCTGGGAATAGTAAAAATAAGTTTCCATATAAATGAATAGTAACTGTTTCATGACTTTCTGCCATTCCAGCTGATAGATGTTTTCCTAAAAACATGTTATTTTTGAATGGCAGGGGAAACCACCCCTACAAAAAGGGGCTCAAAGAGCTTGTGGAAATTTCAACTATCTTAATGTTATTTTTTATGACCTTCTTGAAGCCCCGTGTGTGTGTGTTCACAGACCTGCACTGGTTAATAATTGATTGGCTTTAAATTCATATTAGGTCTTAGGTATCTACTTAATAGGAGGCAGAGGTATTCTTAAAGCCTGATGTTTTTATAGGAAGTTTAACCAGTGCTGTAGTATTTTTGAACATGAAATGTAATGAAATTAGACATTTACTCAAGTTGGCGTCTCTCTTGGTGAAAGAAGTTGATTGGCTAGGTCAGGGCTTCTGGAACACAATGTATACTGAATGTTTTAAGAAACCAGGCCTGCATGGTGCTCTCACTGGTGGGAGCAATTGTGTCTATTTGTGTCCACCGAATGCCATCCTGTTTCATTTTAGAAACAGACTGTAAATCAGAAAAAAACAATAGAATTTGAAATACACTGTGTGTGAGAGAGAGCACAAAGAAATAGAGTCGAATAACAGCCGAGAGAAGACCATATGTTGAAAGCCTGTGAATTTCCTGTGCTAGGTGCTTTACTCAGGCACTAATACAGTTCTTGTCTTAGAGAGATGAAATGTGTTCACATGAAAGGAAATCTAACTGTATAAAGCAGTAAACACAGATTAATAGAGACAGCAAAGTGCATAGTGTGGGCCTCCTATGGATTGTCACCACATCTAAGAAACTTTCTCTAGCCCCATACCCTTGAATGATTCACCAAAAAGAGAAAACCAAAACAAAAAAAAAACATGGCCCTTAAGTCAGATCAGCTTCATAGTGACCCTGTAAGACACAGTATAAGACGCCTTAGACTTACCAAGGTTATAAATCTTCCTGGATGCAGACAGCTTCCACTTTCTCCCTCAGAGCAACAGGAAGGTTCAAACTGCAGACCTCATTTGATGAAAAGCCCAATTCTTAAAACCACTGTGCTAGCAAAAAGCCAAGAGATTATCAAGTCTCTGACCTTGAGCAAGTTGCATCCCTTCTAGTGACTGCCATTTCTTCCACTGTCAAATGAGGACATTGGAATAAATTATCTCCAAGGTCCCTGTCATTTCTAACACCTAGTAATTGGTAATAAGGATGAAACATTTCATTTCAAAACTTCCTTTTGTGGCAGCCATTCTCTAAGTTGCTATAGAGTAGAAAATTTGAAAACCTTTGAAAATTAAGGCAACCTATTGGTTTAAAATAATATCTATGCCCCCTTCTATTGCTAACTACTGGCCACATCACATATCTTATTTCAAAAAATGATTTTTCATGGTAGCAAAAATGATGGCGGAGGAAACCTTATGGGACAGGTTGGTTCTTAATATAAAACTGATCTGATTTGAAAATCAACTCAAAAGATACAAATTAAAGGCCTAGAAGTAATTAGTCCAATGAACTAATGGCCCTCACAAGCATCAGTCTCTGTCACTCTAAATCCGCAGGAACTACGTGACCCATGGCTATTGATACCAAATGCTCTGAAAAGAATCACATGGAAAGTTCTTGTATATAATAGAGAAAAGGTGTGGAATAAAGCTCAAAATCACAAATGAGACTAAACTTACATATCTCTTAAAGAAACAAAAAACACAGCACAAGCAAATATGTATTCACCTAAATTTAACACTGAACTCTTCACAATAGCAAAAAGATAGAAATAGCCTAAATGCCCATCAATGAAAATGGATAAGAAAGCACCCTTATTTTCAACATACATATAACGAACTACTACTCAGCTTTAAAGAACAATGTTACACAATGAGAGACTTCATGACAAAGAAGGATTGGGGTGGGGGAACTATATGGAGCGAATTTAGTCAACCATGAAAGAATATTGTATGAGACCACTGATAATTCTTTTTAAATCAAGAAAAAGGTTTTCATTCAAGGAAAAAAACATACTTTGATACTTTCAGATTGGGAGTCGGCGAGAGCTAAGGGGAATTAATAGGATAGAGGGTAGGCAGGTGTTGAATTTGGTGAAGGAGACTATCCTACAAGAGGGAGAGGGGAATGAGGCAGCCATTGGACATTTCCCTACATTATTTAAGTTGTTGAATATAAAAATTTCATGTTCTGATATGTATCCCCTACCTAACTCGGTCCACAATGATGGGTTTGTTGTTGTTTATGGTGCTCTTGAGTTAGCCTCAATGCAACCCTACGTACAACAAAACAAAACAAAACATTGTTCAGTCCTGCACGATCCTCACAATTGTTATGTCCTAACCCAATATTGCAGTCACTGGGACTATTCATCAAGGATCTTCTTTTTTCTGCTTTCTTTCCAAGCATGATGTCCTTTTCCAGGGATAGGCTCTTCTAACATCATCATCTAATAACTGACATCTTTACTATATTGAGTCTTCTGATCTTCGAGCATGGGATATTTTTCCATTTGTTGAGGTGACTCTTGGTAGTTGTCCTCATACAAATCTTTTGGTTTTTAGTCAGGTATATCCCTAAGTAGGTATGTCAATTTGTGCTTGGCTATTGTGAAGGGTACTACCTTTTTGAGGCCCTCTTGTGGTCTTGTCTCATGAAGATAGCAGTCTGATCAACTTCTGTTGTTGATCTTGTATCCTGCTAATCTATCATATTCCCCTATTGCTTCCACCATTCCTCTTGTGGAACTTTTGGGATTTTCTATATATAAAATCATATCATCTGCAATTAATGATAGTTTCACCCTTTCCTTCCTCAGGTGAATACTTTTGATGTCTTTCTTTGTCTTATGTTGCTAGCTAGGGCCTCCAGTACACCTGAAGTAAGAGTGGGGACAAGGGGCATCTTTGTGGGATTGCTTTCATCTTTTATCCATTGGCTACCATGTTAGCTGTTCATTTTGCATACTGAGGATATTTCCTTCCATCCCTATCTTCTTGAGTGTCTTAAACAGGAATGGGTGTTGGATAATGTCAATTTCTTTTTCTGCTCTCTCATTATTATCATGTGCTTCTTATCATTTTTCCCGTCAAAGTATTGAATAATACTTATGATCTTTCATACGTTGAACCATCTCTGAATACCTGGTATGAATCCCACTTGATCTGGTGAATTCTTTTTTTAATATGCTTTTGTATTTTATTGGCCAGTATTTTGCTAAGGATGTTTGTATCGATATTCCTTAGGAATATTGGTCTGTAGTTCTCAGTTCTTGTGGGATCCTTGCCAGCTTTAGGTATCAGAGTTATACTAGCTTCATAGAAAGAGTTTCGGAGTATGCCATCTTTTTCGATGATTTGGAAGAGTTTGTGTAGGATTGGTGTCAATTCTTCTCTGACTGCTTGGTAGAATTCTTCTGGGAAACTATCTGATCCCGGGGCTATTTTTGTTAGTAATCCCTTAATAATTCTATTTTTTTCCATTGCTATGAGTCTGTTGAGGTTCTTGACATCTATCTGGGAGAGTCTTAGGTGGAATTATGTTTCCAAATATTTTTCCATGTCTTCGAAGTTGTTAAATTCTTTAGTGTACAGGCCTTCACAGTATTGTGTAATTATCCTTCTGATTTTAGTAGGATCCATTGTAATGTTCCCTGTTTCATCCCGCATCCTTGTAATTTACATTTGTTCCTTCATTTTTTCGGTTAGGTTTGCCAGCAGTCTATCAATTCTGTATATCCTTTCAAAGAACCAACTTTCAGCTGCATTGATTTTTCCATAGTTTTCTTATTTCCCCTCTCCTGCATCTCCGCTCTGATTTTTATTATTTATATCCTTTTGCTATTAGTAGGATTGTTCTGTTGACTCTGTTCTAGTTGGTGTAAGCTTTGTGCCGGCATATCAACCAAAAGTCTCTCTTCTTTTTTCATGTGTGCATTTGTCACTATCAGTCTTCTCTGATAAATGCCTTTGCTGTATCTCAAAGTTTTGGTACATTGTATTTTCATTCTTATTGGTTTATAGAAATGTCCTGACTACCATGTAGTTATCATTTTTCATGTCAATGTAGCAAGTAATATTTATGGTCTTTCATATGTACAACCATCCCTGTGGCATTAATTCCACATCGTCATGGTGAATTATTTGTTTTATATGCTTTTGCATTCTATTAGCCACTATTTTGTTAAAGATTTTTTTGCATCAATGTTCACAGGGATATTTGGTCTGTAGTTCTTAACTCTTGTTGGATCTTTTCCTGCTTTAGGTATCAGAGTTATTTATACAAGCATCATAGAATGAGCTTGGGAGTTTGCTGTGTTTTTCTAGGTTCTGGAAGAGTTTGTGTAGGATTGGTGTCAGTTCTTCCCTGCGTGTTTGGTAGAATTCCCCTGTGAAGCTATCTGGCACGGGGGATTTTTTTTTGTTAATAATCCCTTGATAACCTTGTCTATTTCTTCTAGTGCTATGAAACTGTTGAGATTCTTGACATCCATCTGGGATAGTCTAGGGAGGTGTCCAGTTAGACTAGAGAATGAATTCATGGGCATTCATATATATGTAAGAAAGAGATTTATATAAAAGAGTAATTGTACATTAAGAAAATATCCTCCCACAAAAAAGAAAATATCCCAGCCCAATCTGCATAAAGATCATAAGTCCAAAATTAGCCCATATGTCCAGTACTAATCCATAAATTCCTCTTCAGATTAATGAAATACATGCCAAATGCAGGGCAATCACAGGCCTGAGGTTGGAAAGCCTTGTGGATCCAATGGTGGTAGAGGGATCTCAGCACTGGCAGGAGTCTCCATGTGGCTCTTTCAGCTCTTGTCAACTGCAACGTCTGCCAGGGAGTGAGTGTGTGCCCTGCCTCCAATGAGCTATTTTGTCTCCTTAGTGACTCCCAATGAGGTCATCAAGCTGTGACCTGATTGACAGGCTAACCTCCACCCCTTCACTTGTGTGTCTTACATTGACAACAGACTATGTAACTACTAGAGGAGGGATTGTTTTTTCCAAGTATTTGTCCCTGTCCATGTAGAACAAGTTGTTGAATTCATTGAAGCAGAGGCCTTCATAGTACTTATGTATCTCTGGTTCTTCATCTAGAGCATTATATAGTGCCTTATTTCTTGCTTGAGATCAATTTTGTCTGAGATTTGAATTACAACTACTGTTTTTGTTGTTTTTTTTTTCCATTGCCATTTGCTTGCTCTATTTTTCTCCAGCCTTTGTTTCTCAGCCTATTTTTGCCTATAACCTTGAGATGTGTCTCCTATAGGCAGCAGGTCAGCAGGTTGTGTTTTCTAAGCAAGTCTGCTAGCTTCTGCCTTTTAATGCCTGACTTCAATCCATTGGTAGTTAAGGTTATTGTATCCATCTGTGGGCTCTGTAATGTCATCTTGTACTTTTTGTTTTGTGTGTTTCCTTACCTCCCTTTCTTACCAGTGCCTTGTTCATTTATGTGTGTGCTTGCATGTGTGTGCTTATTCTTACATTCTTTCCACATTGAACCAATGCTATCTTGGAGGCTTTTTTCTTTTTGTTGACCTCTGGGTGGTGTTGTTCTATATTGGTCTTTTCTTTGTGCTCAGTGAGTTTTGTTCTTCTTCCCATACTGGGTTGGCAAGGATCTTTTGTTGGAATGGACTTCTTTTAATTTATTCTTTGAATTTATCCCTCTTCAAGGAGACTCTTACTTCATCTATCTTGATGGATAATCTGGCTAGATAGAGTGTTCTTGGGTTTTCATTATTTTCCTTCAATTTTTGGAATATGGTAATCCACTTTCCCCTCTTCTTCATAGTGTCCATTGATGAATCTGAGCATATTGTTATTTTGGTGCCTTTATAGGTGACTTTGTTTTTTCTTACCCCCTAAATGCTCTTATGATTTTCTCTTTTTCCTCAAAGTTGGATAGTTTAACTTTTATATGTCTTTTGTGACTTCTTCTTGGAATTCAGTTTAGCTGGTGTTCTTTTGGCCCCCTGAATGGTTGCTTGGTTTTCATTCATTAAGCTGGGAAAGTTTTCCTCTAATAACCCCCCCCCCTTTTTTTTTTGCCATTGTCTTTGTTGTGTCTTGTTCTGGTAGTCCAATTAGTCTAACGTTCTTCCTTTTCATAACATCAGACTTGGCTCTCCGGTTTTCTTCAGCTTCTCTGATTAGCTAAGTAAGCTAGTGCCAGCTGAGACTGGCGTAGCTAAAGCTAAGCCCCAGATAGCCTCAGCTATGATAAGTCCTTCAATACCTAGTGAATCTGAATTGACATATCTTTGTGATGTTCCTCCTGTGACCAGAAAGAGTGGAATTTCCCTCTCAATGGCTCTCCTACACTGATTTTTGTGGAGTTCCTCTGGTGTATGCTATTCAGTCATCTTGCTGGAACTCCAAAGGAACAGTTCTATGATGCACATGTGGTTCCAACTAACTGCTGGTAACTGTGAAATATATCCCAGCAAAATAAACCATGGAAATAAATAAGCATATTCCTACCAAACTCTTTTCCCTCTCGTGTCAACCTCAAATTACCATTGGTCACCTGTCACCTCCTCACAAGAAGGGAAATGTGAAAGAAGGAAACTGGAATGGAAAATAGCAATAGCAACAACAGCAAAAGTTAACTGACTATAATTACAATGCTTTAATGTTACAACTTTTATGAAAATGTGTTACCATGAAACCATGCCCATCCTCAGGTCTTAGAGAGCAAATGTGGGGGCTCGGAGTATCATTTCATTGGTTTCACCACAAATATGCCTCAAGGTTCTCCTATCAAATCTTCGAAACTGCATGACCTCCATGAATCCAGCACAATTAGTCAGATTCCTGAATGTTTACAATTTGCATGGAGTGTCCAGAGAGTCTTACTCTTTCTAATTATTAGATTGCTTTTTCTCCCTGATGTTCACCATTACACTTGATGGACTCCTAAATTTTATTCTTTTTCTTCTCTTTACAACAGTTTTCGTTCCTTGCTTTAAATGCTGGTGAATATGGTACTCATTACTAGACGTGGTCCTGCATACAGATTCTGAAATAGGATTCTAAAATAGCATTGCACCACTCTTTGTATATATCTCCTTAAAGAGGTAAAATGAGATCTAAGCAATGTGGGCATGCTCTTTTTAAGATTAAACACAAACCAACCCACTGACATCAGGTTGGTTCTCCCCCATAATGACCCTACAGAGGATTTCCAAGGTTGTATATTCACAGGCTGGATGTAGAAGAGGGCATGGAACAAGAGATTGCTGATGTCTGATGGATCTGGTTCTAAGCAAAGAATACCAGAAAGATACTTACCTGTGTTTTATTGAGTATGCCAAGGCATTCAACTGTGTAGAATATAACAAACTATGGATAACTATGAAAAGAACAGGAATTACAGAAACCAATTGTGCTGACACAGAATTTGTACATGAATCCAAAGGTAGTTGTATGAACAGAAGAAGAGAATATTGCATGATTTAAAATCAGTGTGACAAGATGTGTGACAAAGTTGTACTTTTCACCATTCTTATTCAGTCTGTATACTGAGCAAAAAACTCAGTCGAGCTGGCTTATGTGAAGAAGAGCGTGGCATTAGAATTGGAGGAAGGCTTAGTAACAATCTTTGATTTTCAGATGGCACAGCTTTGCTTGCTGAAAGTGAGGAGGACTTGAAGCACTTGCTGATGAAGATCAAGGATTACAGCCTCAGTGTGGATTGCAACTCAATGTAAAGAAGACCAAAATCCCCACAACTGGACCAATAGTGAACATCATGATAAATGTAGGAAAAGTTGAAGTTGTCAAGGAGTTTGTATTGCTTGGAAGCACAATGCTCAAGTACACAGCAGTAAAGAGATTAAAAGATGAGCTGCATTAGATAAATCTGATGCAAAAGACCTCTTCAGATTATTGAAAAATAAGAAAGTTACTTTGAAGACCTAAACATTGCCCCTGACCCAAGTGTTGGTACTTCCCCTTGACTCATACACTTATGGAAGTGAGACATGAATAAAGAAGAACGGAGCAGAATCGATGCCTTTGAATTGTGGCGCTGGAAAAGACTAATGGAAGTACCACGGACTGCTAAAACAAACACAGAAAAAAATTGATCTGTGTTAGAAGCATAAGCAGAGGAGGACCAGAGTACTCCATAGAGGTAAGGATGGTAACAGTTCATCATACTTACTTTGAACATGTTGGCAGACCAGCCCTGGAGAAGGACACCATGTTTGGTAAAGTTGGGGGCAATGAAAAAAAGAAAAAGACTCTCAAGGAGAGGTTTTGACTCCGTGGCTGTCGCCATCAACTTGGGCAAAGGAACAATTATGCGGATTGTGCAGGACTAGGTACCTTTGGGTCAGCATGAGCTCAATGGCACCTAGCAATAACAACAACAACAGCAGACCTTTACAAAAGCAGTCTCACCTTTCTCTTACAACGCAGCTGATGATACTGAGCTGCGCTCTCTGCAGCTCGTAAACGGAACTTTCCAAACAGCACACTCAGGCCTCCTGTGGGTCCTGTAGGGCCACGTGTTCACCAAAAGTCAATCCTCATTCATAGTGACCGGATAGAGTAGGGTAGAATTGCCCTGCTGGGCTTCCGAGACTGACTATGTCAGGGAATGGACAATGTCATCTTTCTCCTGAGGAGTGGCTGCTTGATTCAAATCCTCGATCTTGCAATCAGTGGTCCAGAACAATATTCACCACATCACCAATGCTCCTAAAATGGCTGCGACAGCTAAGCAGGCACTCCCGATGTGTCCTTTTGCCCACCTGGATGATCTCCTGCCCCCCAGAAAGCCAGGGTGCAGTGGTGCATCTAGAGGCAGTGGAAATACTTCCTGCTCCCTCCCCATTATCTGAATTTCAAGAGTTTCTGGTATGAAAGAACCATAGCACGCACGACTGTGCTAAGTGCAAGGTCTTCTATTTGAAACCACCAGCTGCTAGGGAGGAGAGAATTGAGGATTTCTGTACTCCTAGAGATTTAGAGCCTCAGAAACTCACAGGGAAGCTCTCAATTGAAGGAGGCTATGAGCTTTGTTTTGTTTTGTTTTGTTTTGTTTTGCAGTAGTTACATAATCTGGTGTCAATTTGGGACTTGAAAGGATTAAAATGGAAGGTCTGTCAATCTGGTCACAGTCAATGATGCCTCTTTGGACATGATCTTCCCCTGATGCTTCTGGAAAAACTCTAGTATTTCCTCCTTGAAGGCTGGAGGAACTCTCTCAGATTGCTTACACCTTTGGAGATGCTCTATTGACAAGACACATGGAACTATGCTAATAGACCTCATGCCCTGGGAACCAAAGGAGGCACTTGGAGACCCCTGCCAGCACTGATATGCTTACAGTGCCACTGGGTTCAAAGACTTTCTACTCACTGGCTTGTGCTAGTTCTGCATTTGGCTTCATTGCACATGTTTCGTGACTCTGAAGAGGACTTTATGAATTCGTATCGGACATATGGGCTAATATCAAATTTATGACCTTGAGCTGGACTGGGTTGGAATGTTTTCTTAATGTACAGTTGCTCTTGTGTATAAAACTCTTTCTTATACACATATGTGTGTTTATGAACTTGTTTCTCTCATCCACCCAGACTAACACCATTTTTTAATCATCAGAAGGCTAACGATATTGGTATCCCAGGTCACTCCCAGTATAAAAAAGAGTTGCAGCCCTATGCCACGCAAAGGAAACTTTCCTGTTCAGCCAGACTTTCCTTAGAAAAATCAGTATTATGTCCCTGTCATTAATCCACCAATGTAAATAAATCAATCTCTCTCAGGTCAGCTCCAGTCCAGTTCTTCCATAGCTCAGCACTTCCCTATAGTCTTCATCCTCTTGAGGTTGAGAGCACATGGATCATCAGCGAGAACCATGGACAGTTATATGAAGAATCTATCCTCAACAAACTAAGTTTCAGAATGTCTGAAGTTGCCAAATTTCCTTTCTAAGAAGGTGGTTTTTATGGCTGATCCCATGATATGCTGCACCCTCACATTTAGTTAACTGAAGCAGAGGTGGGTCTTGAACTTCAAATTCCAAATTCACTGACGTCAAGTCAGTGCTGACTCAGAGCAACATGCTATGGATTTCTGAGACCGTAAGTGTTTACGGGGGCAGAAACCCCAGCCATTCACCCTACGACCTGTTGGGTGCTTCAGAAGTGGGCTGAAATACAAGCATTATCCAGATAAGGGACAATAAGCAACTGGATCAATAAAATCAGCACAGATTTGAAATGGTGCTCTAGAGTTAATGCTGATGATAGATATTTTGCCAACAAGACACTCCTGGAGAGGAGTTGCATTCACCCTGTCAATCAGCTTGATGATGCCACCTTGGGTATGTGGCCTTTTTCTAAGGGATAAACTGGGAATCAATCAATATCAATCTCTCTCTCTCTCTCCCCCCCCCCCCACTTCCTCTTCCTACTTGCTTGCTGGGACGATGCATACCTCCAGGGACTGCCTGTGTGAGCTACAGGCTCCTGTCATGTTTTCATGGATCCACTATATGTTTTGGATCCACTATACAGTGCCCCTCCAGGTCTCTGATGCTTCCTGCAACCAGCTTCCTGTTTCTGTGTTATTTGCCTGCAGAGGTAAAAATTCTGAAGAGAGCCCTAACCTGCATCAGACTAATGAACTTGAATTTAATTGGACTAGACTGGGATGCCTTTTTCATATAAAATTGCTTCTTAATATAAGCTCTTCCTCACACATATATGAGTGTCCCTGGTTTTGTTTTTCTAGACTACTCAGCTTAACACAGTGCTCGAGCCAAAGACTGTCAGAGAAAACCAGAAAGAGCTTCCAGAATGGTGAAGAACTAGAGGGGGATCTATGCATTCTCAAGACAAATCTAGTCACTAGTCTGTGAGTGACTGTCCAGGTTCTAGCTCTATGATAACTGCCTGCTGCAGTACTGCTGGATGTGGTCGTAGACTTTCCTTTCTATTTCCCATAAAGGCTGACTGTGTAGGTGAGATGCCTGTGTCTTTCAACCTCTGAACAAACTTTTGTGTGGCCATTAATTGATCACAGGGATGTATTTAAACTTGATCCAATCCCTACATTCATTGCAATAAGAAGAATACAATTAAATAGCCATATGTCTCTATCCCCACACATATTTTACTTTGTCTGTTTTTAAAAGAAAAGCAGATCCTATGAAGTAAACCATCTGTATCCAATTTTTTAACAATTAAAAAAATATTTACTGCCATTGAGTCAATTCTGCCCCATGGCAACCCTGTTGGCCAGGGTAGACATCCTCCTGGGGCTCTCTGAGACAGTAAGTTTTGTTTGGGGGGCAGGAGTGGAGGGCATAATATGAGGCTAATGCCACTTAGGTTACTGTATTTAGTGGGTGGAGGGAATAAATTGAATATATAGTTAGTCAAGCAACATGAATGGGAGTTTTTAAACTCTTACAATTCTTCAGTGGCAGCTTTTTGACTCACCATCCAAGCTAATTTTAACCACACTGAGATGCTGGCATGCAGAGCACAGCATCACTTCCATCAAGCCAATGAGAGCAATAGAATCCAGAGTATTTTGATTGCACTTGCTGGATTATCCTTTGTTAAAGCCATAGCATAGAGAATTCACCCAACACTTCAAGCCAAGCCCACACCAGACACTATATTCAGGTGGTAAACACTTCCAACAGGTAGGAAAAATAAGAAGGGGGGGGATACACCTCCAAAATGTGCAGATGAGCCCATTGGACGTAGTTGAAGAGGTGCCCATTTTTTAAGTCTGTGCTACACATGGTGGGATACACCACCTGGGACTTCTTGCAGGTCTTGGCACCACTCAAGGCTAGATGAGCTACCACTTCAAAACTACCAGAACCAGTGAGAACCACAAAATCATATTCCTTTGAGAGGACAGTCACATGGGCTCTGGTTCAGTTTTTCCTTGGCCAGGACAAATGCAGCAGCGCCGTCTGTTGGGAGTGTGCTGCCAATATATATTGATGTTGTCATAGAATTTTCTTTCTACTTCAGTTCATACATGTGTAGGCTTATTCTAAACAAATCATATCTAAACCTGTATCTGTGATCAGTGGATGGCTGTAAATAAGTTCTTCCAGTAAGGCATCTGTCTCAGTCTTGTTTTGCCCATCAAATATATGTTCTATTAAAACAGTGGCTCCTGAGAGGTTCTGCGGGGCCAGGTCCATTCAGGACACAGAGGTCGACTCACAGGTTACTTTGAATATTTTTCTAGGATTCTACATATTTTCTTGAAAGATATAGGACAATTGTTGACACTAAGAACATGAAAATTATAGGGGGAAACAACATTTACTTGCTATTTTTCAAGGGTTGCAAGGGCTAGTCTATAAAAATTTCATTGGAAAACCTTGTCCTATAGTACTAATTTTGTCCCTTTAGACTTCTTTGAGTTCTTCAAACTCCAAGAACACTGAAAGCAAGATCATGTCAGTCCCTCACACGTGCCACACTTTCCATTTTAGCATAGTGTAAACTGAAGAGCCAGTATTCTTTTGGAAGGGTTGCAAGGTATAGCAGTTGCATAATTTCATGTCAACTTGAAGATACATAAACATATATAAGTGAAGGTTAGCCTGTCAATCAGGTCATAAATTGATGGTGACTCCTTGTTGGTCTGGGAACTGCCCCCTTTCCCCCATCTCTGCCTTCACCTTCCTACTGGCTGACCCTATTTGCTGCCAGAGCCCTGTGATACAGCCACTGCAACTGGATCCACCCAACTTTGTACCCACCAGTCTGTGATTTTCCTGCATTCTGCATTAGTGCCAGTGGCTGCATGAGTTTGAAGGGAGATTTATGGACTAGTATTGGACTTGCAGATTAGATCTCGACAGGGTTGGGATGTTTGCTTGATAAATAACTACTTCTTGATACAAAACTCTCCCTTGCACATACATGATTGTCACTGGAGTTGTTTCTCTAGTAATCGCAGCCTAATGCAGGAGGATAGAAACATTCAGAACTGTACAGACGTAAATGAAGGATAGGTGAAGAAAGAATACTCGCCCACCCCCATTTTTTGATATTTTGTTCAATAAAGATTTATATAGTGTTGTAGCAATTCTTTTTGGCTTCCTCCCATATCTTTTAAAATCTATAACAATGAATGTCTATCTGTCACATCATTTTCAGTGTTTACAAAATTCTTTATCTGATAAATGAATTATGACTTACTTAAAAATTGCCTATCAGCGTGCCTCTTGTTGTTTTCCCTTGATTTAAAAAACAATGCTACAATCAACACACTTATTCAAATATCTCTGTATATTAGCCTGATTATTTCCCTTATCCAAATGCCCAGGAAGTAGGTTTGCAGGCCAAAAGAATGTGTTTACGTCTAAGAATTCTGAATCATATTAATATGCTCTCAAAAGTTATGAACAATTGCACTATCATAAAAATGTATGAAAATGTCCCATTGTGTGAAAATTTATTGCTTTTACAAAATGTAATACTCTACTACTGCTGCATCCCCAGGTTCGGTGACCATATTACACCAATGAGGCCTATTATTATTGATGAAGAAATTGTAGGTAAATTGGTCTATTGGAAATTAGCATACTAAATTCCTAGATAATTTTTAAAATAATTTGATGAAAATTTAATGAAAATAATTTAATGAAAATCAGTTATTTTCTATCCACTGTCTAGAAATATAAATGTTCTGAGGGATTGCCATACTAGCTTTCCTACATAGCTTGAAAGTTCTAGACAATGTTTACTTTTCTTCTGAGATTGCTACCTTGTTGATTGATATATTTCTCAGTGGTGAAAGACAAAAATCAAGTATTCTTGTAGTAATATTTTCAACTGTATTAGGCTCTTTCAACTGTGTGTAGACATATATCCATAGCAATATTTGTATAAATAATATATCCGTGTGGGGAAAGAAAATAACAGAGAGAGTATGTATTTGTGTGCACTTGACAGATCTAATAGACCAAATGATGTGGTGGACAGACCGCTGAGTTCATACTTAGAATGCTAGACTCAGCTCGCCACAGCTGACTTTGTGACCCTGAGCACATTCCTGTGAAGTGTCAGTATAACAAGGGACTCAAGCAATCACACTTTTCTTAATTTTTCAATTCTAAGAAAGGAATCACAACTAGAAGGCCGAGAGAGAAAAGAACTCTTCGGAGGGCTCAGTCAGTGCCAACTGGAGGCTTTCATCTGTGATCTGGGCAAGACATTCTTTAAGAGGTTGCAGTTTGTAGTGGGGGACAATGGCAAGAACACAGATATTCAGTGGTCCCACATTGTTGCCTTTTATGAAGGCATGTCTGAGAACTCCTGATTTCTCAAGGAGACTCCTGCCAAGCAGCACAGCCTGAATCCTCCAGTCACCCATTTGCTTTTATTCCTGAAGAAGTTAAGAAGCATGAAAATATTCATCTTCTTCTTAAATGAGAAGTCATATCTTGAGAATTAAATTTTTGTGTTAGAAGACAAAAAAAAAACACATCATATTAATGATGGGCGGATCTTACTTGACAGTAACCATGGCAAGAAAGAAGAAGAAGTAGGATCCTGAAGAGTCAACAGGCTCCTGAATTTCTCTCGAGATCAAAACTACCCTCTGGGCCTTTAAAGTTCTCCTCTTATTTTCTGAGGTTATGTAACCCTGCTGCCAATCTCAACTGTGCATACATATTTTTGTCACTTTGAAATCACCATCTTAATGGCACATAGATGCTATACAGTGAGCAATAATAAGTGCATAAATATTCATATCAGTCAAGACGCTGTCACACCTTATGAGGGTCCCTCCAAAATGAAAATATAAAGAGAATCATCCAACTCTCTCCCCCTTTGTCTCTGGTTTCATACTCTAATGCATGGTGAGGATAAAGAAGTGGACCCTGAAATCCCTATCAAGGTTCAGGTGTAAGAAATTAAAACTAAAGACCAGTTCAACCCGACAGTTTAATTTACTTCTCTTAAGATCTTTAATACCAAACTTATCAGTTCTCTCTGTTAGGCATTAACTTGTTAAATGAGTCTTAATTATACATAAGCAGATGGAGATTTGAATTAAAATTACCTTACACTCGAGTGGCTTTAGTTCATTATAACATATCTTCCTCTTAATCATTTAGGCAGTCTCATCATCTTTCATATAGAAAGTTATTAAAATATTCCAATTTCCATATTTCTTCAGATACAGCCACTATTAAATGGCAAGTAATGCACATTAGTAGGTGACTTATACCATCTGAGAGTTGGTGAATTATTCATGTCAGGAACAATTTTTGTACTTTTCTGTCATCTGTAGCATTTTCTTTTAAATACTTTATATTTACTTGATACGTGGAATCTCACCTCATTTAATTTTAAGTATCAATTTTAATTCCACTTCATTTCAGAGGAATGGAAACAGGACACTATCAACTTTAATCTGCACTTGGGTTCATTAGCATCTACAGAGTGGAGGTATGGAAGCCTTAAAATTTTCATGAAATGGCCAAGACCAAATACTTCTTAATCACACATTTCAGGTTTCAAAATATAACTGCTTATTTCTAATGCAGTAAGCCCACAGGGGAAAAATAGGTTGCTTAAAATAACTTCATATATATATATATATATATACATACATGTATATATGTGTGTACACCGTCACACATACACACTCACACACACAAACTTGGTAGCAATTTCCCCCTTCTGGTAAGAAACATCTCTTGCTCTCCCATCTGAACTTAAGATTGGTTCTTCTTCACAATGACTAAGAATATTAAGACAAATCTCCCAACTAATTAGTATTCTAGGCCCAATAATTCCAGGGTACACAAAAGTCAACTTAGGGTAAGTTAAGCCAATTCAGAATTCCTGAAAGTTAGAAATTTATATCTATTCTCCTAGAAATCTCCTTGAGAAAATTTCAAAGTCGGGCACTGCCATGTCATCCTTTAGAAGTCGAATCCCCCCGAGGTTGTTATTTTACCCAAATATTTAATCAGTGTCCAATAATGTTCTTTTCCAGAGGCATCGCTGGATGTACAGTCAGTAGTGACAGTGGTGGCAGAATCAAACTAGACAGATGACAAGAGAAGAAGGTTCTGAATCTTGGCTGAGTCATGAAGACAGAAGTTCAGTCAGTCATCAGTCTCGTCAAGCACTGTCATATATTATTTATTAAATGAAGCTGAAGAGCATCCTTTCTGTTTGACAAAACTCAATATTCCGCACAACTCGTTCTGCACTGCTTAGCCTGTATGCTTAGTCTGTAAGACAAATGTTGAGTCTCACACCCTGGGAATTTAGAGAATAGAGGAAACTGGGTCTGAGTTAAGTTGTGAATTGAAATAGCCTCCAGAGAGATCCCAGC
This sequence comes from Nesogale talazaci, assembly GCA_004026705.1. Classification (NCBI taxonomy): domain Eukaryota; kingdom Metazoa; phylum Chordata; class Mammalia; order Afrosoricida; family Tenrecidae; genus Nesogale; species Nesogale talazaci. The sequence goes on along the minus strand of PVJH01002207.1, from coordinate 52,210 downwards.
AAGTCTGTACCAAAGAGCAGTGCTTCTGAGAGATGGCCTCTTTTTAGGCTGGGGACTATGCAGTCAACAGTCAAGAGTCAGGTTAATTTTTAGTTGCTGCATATTAGCAGCCTGACGTCAAAGTCTGTTCATGATGAATGTTTCTATAGGAATGTCACTTCCCAGTAAAATTGCATCCATAACTTGAAAGTAAACACTGAGCATGTCATGTAAAAGGTACATGAAATGTTTTATAAACATTAATAGCATTCTACTTTGATGTTTTCATCAACAAAGCATCCACATCAAGCATATATACATAAATATTATATATAAATATATTGAGCTCATATATAATGTTTTTATATATAAAAGTAAAAAACAAACATGTTGTCAGTCACTATTGAGCCAGCTGTAGCTTATGACATAAGTATAACAATGAAGTGTTGTCCACGCATGTACCATCTTCATAGTCATTGGAATGCACACACACACACACACACTTCAGAACTTTTACTCCCTCTTGTATATGTTTATTTCACCTTCAATTTCACGCCCACCATGTTACTTGAAAATTGAATGTATGAATGGCATCTCTCAAAAGCAAGCCTAATTGCCTAATAGACCTTGAAGGCTTTTAACCTTCTCTAGCAGCCTCCCTATCCAGGCTGTTGGAGTCAAACCCGATCACTTCTCCACAGAAAGCCCAGCCACAGTTTGGGGATCCTCTAGCCAGCTCATGTTCCTGACTCCAACTAATTAAGTTTTCTGCTTGCTGCCTTTGAAAGCTTCACTCAGGTATAATTAAAACTGAGCCAATGACAGCGGTGGCATTTGTCAGAATCATCTGGTGGTTCAAATACCAGTTCTGACAGAAATGTCAAACTGATAGCACTCCCATCTTCCCAGTGCATGCTAAGGAAAAGGAGCAAGAACGTTTATTATAAATGCTTGGCTGATAACCTTTTTGAATCCCAGAACACCAAACGTCTCACATGAAATTTCATTATTCTGGAAGAGAATTCAGCTCCTACATAGATGATCCTCTACCCCAATGGTCTCTACTTCCATTACTTAGATCTTTCGGGAAATTTTGAAATAAACAAGCAGAAAACAACAGAGTCGGGCAGAAAAGGAACATTCCAGCTATAGAGGTATCCACCTCCCACATAAATTTTTTTCACATAATTGAAAATTTTATCAACCAAATGTCTGAAACCATTGTTAAATTTGAGCTTTTTCTTTTGTTTCAGTGACAAAAGATCAAGAAAAATAGTGACGATAACATCATTAATGGAGAGAAGAGCCAAACTCCAGGCTCACATTCAAACTGTCAAAAATTTTATTATCTATTACCCACTGCTTACTTTGTTGTATGTCTGTGAGTTGGAGAGTGAGTTCCAGAGTCACTGGATTAATATCACACATGTTCTCTGAAATAAAATTTTTATTCATAGAGTGAAACTAATGTCAAACATGTGGAGCAAAAATAGCACTTTGTGATCACTTATTTTAAGACACATTTTAGAGGTGAGAGAGAAGAGAGACACACATGAAAAAGTGATTTTTCCTCTCTTTTTTTCTTTTACCTGGTAATAAAGATAAATAAAGTAATAAATATGGAACACTTTCATTACTTATGGTAAAAAATGATTATGTCTATAAGCTAATCAATAGGAGACATGAAATGGCTAAATTAAAGCACGAGCTGTTGTATGATAAATATTTTAATATTGTACACAAGAAATGTCATGACTGCTTATTTCTGCCATTAAGCTATATTCAAAGAGTGATATGTCACACCTGGCATCAACATGGAAAATATACTATAAAGAGGCAGGAAACAGATTATAGACAGCTGCAGCAGCACAAGGTTTGACCTAAATAAACAACCAAATAGATACCTAGCACATATAAATATGTGTTGATTCATAAAAAAAGTAATTATAAAAAGGTGGAAGAAGGAGCATTAAAAGGGAGGGGAGGGAAAAACAAAGGGGACCAATATTTGACAAAGTTTATTGATGTGAGGAAACTTCAAGTATATTTGCAATTGTGTACACTTTCTACAAGAGCCGGGAGCTTCAATTTTATCATGTGTAATACAGAAGCTGTAACAATTTTGCTTTGTGCAATTACTGAAACTCTTAAAAGAGATAATGTAAATACAAACCAAAACAAGCTCACTGTCATCAAGTCAATTTCGACTCATAATGACCCTAGAGGTCAGGGTAGAACTGCCTGGAACTTTTTAAGGGAGTAGTTAAGTGCCCCCAGCCTGTTCCCTGCCCAGCACAGCTGGTGATTTTGAACTGCAGACTTGTCACATTGTTCGGTGCCATTGAGTCATTCTGAAGACAGCAGAATCGTGTCAGTATTAGCAGAAGGAAACATTGCCCAGCCCTGAAATGTTCTCACAATTCCTGCTGTGTTTGAGTCAGCCCATTGTTGCAGCCACTGCCTCTCCACAAGGCTCTCTGCTTCCTTTTCACTGAACCACCACTTTGCCGACATGTTGTCCTTTTCCAGAGATTGGTTTCTCCTGACAACATGTCCAAAATTTGTGAAACCAAGTCTTACCATTCTCGCTTCTAAGGAGCATGCTTGTTGTACGTCTTCTAAGACAGCTTAGTCTCTTTGGGGAATTTGTGGTATTTACAAAATTCTTCACTAACTCCACAATTCAAACTCATTGATTCTTCTTTGGACTTCATTATTCATTATCTAACTTTTACATACATAGGAAGCAACTGAAAAAAACACACATGCTATGTATCATGTACTGGGAGCAGAAAAGCAATAAGGGGAGAACCTCGCTTTCTCATCCATAGTTACCAGGGTGCCAGGCTGCTGACTAGATCAAAGCTGCTTACAAAAATTCAAGCTGTACCAATTTAGGCCAGCCACCAAGCCACTTCTCTGTCTCCTCTCTTGCTGTTTTTAATTTCTTCTACTCAGTATCCAATCTAATTCTCTATCCTTTCCTCTGAAGCTCAAAGTTCCGGGATTATCCCCAACATGTTTTGTTGGTCTCTGCTAACTTTCTTGTAGCGGGTCGGTGTAGCGTGTCTGCCTACTCCATCCTCTTGCCAGCAGTGTGGGCCATTTATTTTAATAGGGTAAGAGTATTCCAATGTTTGAGTGTTGTTGTTGTTGCTGCTGCTGCTGCTGCTGTTGCTAAGCGCTGTTGAGTTAGCTACAATTCATATTATCCTGATGTACAAGAAAGTAAAGCATTACCAGTTCCAGTGTCATCCTCAAAATTGTTATGTGCTAGTTCGCCCATCATTGAATCTACTGTGTCAGTCCATCTTCTGAAGAGGCCTCCTCCTAGTCACTGTCACTCTGTCATGCATGGTTGTCTTTTCCCAGGAACTGGTCTCTTGGGACCACACGTCTAACATATACGAGATGAAGGGTTTCATGTTCACATCTAAAATGCATTAAATTGATTTGCCTATTCTTTGGGCCATCCAGGGTCCTTTCAGCATTCTCACAAACAGCATAACTCAGATACATCAATTCCCCTTGGGCTTCCTTATCTTGTCTAACTTTCACATGTGTATGAGGCAATTGAAGATACCATAGCTTGAGTCAAATACACCCTCGTTCTCGAAATCCTGCTCTTAAACACTTGAATGAATGCTTATGCGGCAGCATCCTATACATTATTTGATTTTTTGACTATTGCTTGCATGAGCATTAATTGTAGATCTAAGCAAAATGAAATCCTTGACAGATTTGATCTTTTCATGATGCTGTCTATGAGTATTTCAGGGTTTTTTTTTTTGGGGGGGGGCATCACTGCCTTCTGGTGGGCTATTTTGGATTTTTTAACATTGATTTTTAATCTATACTGAAGACCACAGTCTTTGATTTTCATCAGCAAATGCTTCAAATCCTCCTTTCTTACAGCCAGCAAGCTTGTGTTATCTGCATATTGCAGTTTATTAATATTTATGCATATGGTAGGTAATTAACATGTCTTTCTCCCATCCTTCATAGAGTTCAGCTTCTCAGGTTATGTTCTCTGCCTACAGACTGATTGCTAAAAGGATACCATTCTGAGGCATACCTTCCAGACCTCACCTGCTCAGCTCAAATATGCTCTTTGTCCCTGTAGTAAGTAGGTTTTATTCAGGTTGCTTGAGCCAGGAGTCTTTCATGATGTCATGTAACATCGTGTGGACAATCCCATGATCGAATTTCCTGTGAAGCCTCCAAGCAGCTGTGGGAAGCATAGGGTGCTTCTGCTGTTCGGTGCTGTTAAGTAGCTTTCTCTCATAGCAACTCTGTGTCCAACAGAAGACACACCAACTGGTCCAACCTCATCCTCATATCCGTGCCCATTTTTGAGTCCATGGTTGCAGCCATTATGTCAGTCCATCTTGTTGAGGGTCTTCCTTTTTTAACCTTGTTGCCCCTCTACTTCATTGAACATGACATCTTTCTACAGGCACTGGTTTCTCCTAATAACATGTCCACAGTGTGTGAGATAAAGTCTTACTCATAAGGAGCCTTGGCGTTGTGATGTGTTTGTCCTTTTGGCCATCAAAGTACTTTCAATATTCTTTGCCGCATCATAATGCAAATGAACAGATTCTTTTTCAACCTTGCATAGTCCATGTCCAATTTTCACATGCATTTGAGGTTATTGAAAATACCGCGCCTTGGGTCAGGCCCCAGATCAAGAGGTAGATCATAAGGAAAGGGCCATAAGTAAAGTGAGGACTTTCGTCCTCCAAGTAACATCCTCACATTTCAACACTTCAAAGCGGTCTTGTGGAACAGGATGCATGAAGTCGTTCGATTTCTTGACTCCTGCTTCCATAAGCATCGATACTGTTGTTGCTGTTCGGTGACATTGAGTCAGTTCTGACGCATAGTGACCCTGTGCGCAACAGAAGGAAACACTACATGGTCCTGCGCCATTCCCACAAGTGTTCCTCTAACTGTGCCCATGGTGCCAACCACTGTGGCAGCCCCTCTCATCGGGGCTAGGTTTACCCACTTCTATAGTGTGTGAGCCATTTCTTGATATGTGTCTTTCTGTATGCATACAGAAAGCATCACTGGTTTAGCTTTTCTAGAGAATTCAGAATAATAGAGTCCACAGATGAATATGCTAAATTTATCCAGTAAGCTGTTGATGGACATTGGGAACCACTACAAGCCAAGCTGTTCTGAACACTTGTGGTTGTGGGGTTGTTCTGGGTCATCTAGTCGATTTACAAGCATAGAGACCCCACTTGACAGTTACACTTCTTCAGCTGACACCAAACTTCCTCCAAGGGGTCCATTGCCTGCAAACTTTACAGACACTTATGGCCCGGGGCTGTCCCCCGTGGTGCTGCCAGGTGGGCTTTAAGCAGACATTATTTTGGTTAGCACCAAATACTTAATCATTGTGATGCCAAGACACATTTCTGGTCAAATCTTATATGAATATATACTTTCATTACTCTTAAATAAATAACTAGGCATAGAATGATTGATTGATGTGATAGATCTTTATTAATTCTTTTATTTAGACCAGTTTTAGGAATAGGGATAAATTGCACTAGAAATGCAAAGTTCCATGTACTCCCTACATACAGTTTTCCATATTATTAATATCATACATGTGTAGCATTTTTGTTAAAACTGCTGAGCATTTGTTACAATTGATGGAATTTTAACTCTCAAACTAGTTTCCAAAGTGCTTGTACCATATCTCACCAATTGCAGGTTTCAATCCTTCTTAACACTTAGTAGGATCAGTCTTTTTATTTAGCTATTTTAATTTTTTGTTACTATGGTGCATATCTAATCTTTTAAGGCGCTATTGCCATATTGATTCCCTATGACTCATTCTCTGCTATAGAGTTGAGTCCCACTCATGATAACCCTGGAGCACAGAGTATAACTGCCCCTGTGGATTTCTGAGACTGCACATTTTTCATAGGAATAAAAAATTTTATCACTCTGCTGTGAAGAAGCTGGTGGTTTTGAACTCCTGACTTTATGCTCAGCAGCCAAATGCATAACCAACTGCTCCACTAGGGCTCTTTCCTATGTCATATGTTCTCTTCTTAGATGCCAAGTCAGTTCTAACTCATAGTGACCCTAAATGCTACAGAACAGAACATTGCTCAATATGGTGCTATCTTGACATTGTTCCCATATTTGAGTCCATCGTTACATCCATTATGTCAATCTATTATGTCCAGAGTCTTCCTCTTTTTTGCTGCCATTCTATGTTACCAACCATGATGTCCTTCTTTGGGTAACATGTCCATTTCCTGATAACATGTCAAAGTTCGTAGTCTCTAAGGAACTTTCTGGCTATACTTATTTCAAGAAAGATGTGTTTGTTTTTCTCATAGCAGTCCATTGCACTTTCAATAGCCTTCAGCACCATAATTCAAATGTATCAATTCTTCTTCGGTCTTCTTTATTCAATGTCCAACTTTGACATGCATATGAGACAATTGAAATTACCATGGCTTGAGTCAGGCACACCTGAGGCCCCAAAGAAGCATCCTTGCTTGTGAATACTTTAGAGTCTTATGCAGTAGAATTAACTAATACAATGTGTCATTTGAGCTCTTGAACTCTGTTTCCTTGAGAATTGGTTGAGGATCTAAGCAAGATGAACTCCTTGACAGCTTTAATCTTTCTCCTATTGCCTATTGGTCAAGGTGTGAGAATTTTTGTTTTCTTTACATTAAGTTTTAATACATGCTGAAGGTCATAATCCTTAATCTTTAACAGTGAGTGCCTCAACTCCTCACTTACAGCAAACAAAAAAAAATGAATGAGAGGAACCATTATCCACAGTAACAGTCTAAGGCCGACTCTAATGAGTCTAGAATCAGACATGCCTCCACCCTACAATCTTTTACAAATTTTGACACCAACTCTCCCTACCACAACACCCTCTACTTCCCTGCTGTATTGAATAATTTTCTTTAATGGCCACATAGAACTCACAGATGTCATTCGTGATTCTGATGCTTAGTAGGGAAGTAACTCATAATTCAGATGCAGAAACAATACAGGGTACAATCCTTTGATCAACCCCCATAGGTTTCGCTTTAGCTTTTCAGTCTGGCTTCCACCCTACTTGAGCAAGTGCTATAAAGCTCTTTTAGCTCTGCTAGTAAAGGGGCAAGACACACTGCAATTCACCAGCAAGCCTCTTAATGAAATCAGTAAGCTCTAGCTTCATGATCTTCTGGACAAGCACCTAGTGGCATGCCAGCCACTCTGTTAGCACTCTCCTACCTAGACATACTCAGTTTTCTAAGTCCAGGGAGTGCACTCTCTGCCTCGTTTATATCTCTTGGTTCTGCTATGTCTACTGCCACTGTTTCTCTGTCAATACTTCTCACTGTCTACCACTCTCAGCTCAATCTCTGCTGAAACTAGGAGTTTCTTAGTACAGAAAGTTGTGGCGGTCATGTACTTGATGTCAATTTCATGATTGGAAGGTAGGGGTGGAGTCTAGCCTGTCAATCTGGAGATAGCCAATGAGACCTCTGTGTGAGCATGACTTCCTCTGAGAATTCTGGGAAGTCTCGCGATATTTCCCTCATGGAGATGAGAGAGCATCTCCCCAGTTGTTTGGGAGACTGACAAGACAAGATAGCAACGTCCGATAAACTGGAGAACTGAAGGAGCCAGAGGAGAGGTTACATGGCCTTAGTCTGATAAAACCAGATCTCTGAAGCCGGAGGAGCCACGGAGAGACCCCTGCCAATGCTGAGATGCTTTTGCTGCTTCTACTGCCACCAGACACACAAGATTCTGCGCTCACTGGCCTATGACTTCATGAGTCAGAAGAGGACTTTATGGACTGGTGTTGGACAGATAGGCTAACATTGGACTTGTGACCTTGGACTGGGCTGGGTTGGGATGCTTTCTGAATGTTCCATTCCTCTTGTATATAAATCTTTCCCTTATATCTATATGTGTGTTTATGGATTTGTTTCTCTAGTCTACCCAGACTAACAAAAAGTCTAGGGCTACTCCTGGCTTTTCTTTAGTAATGGTTGGAAGGTTTCCCTTTTCACTTCTGGAAAAGCTCATTTTAAGCAAAGCAAGATGGCAAAACTGACCAATTCCTTTATTAGGGTTCCATGGAGCCTCCCCAAGGTACCATGTCTCTTATTAAAAGCATTAGGAAACTACCCACTCCCCTGGGTAGGCTATAAGCATCTACCATCTTCACAGTCCTGCCCAGTTATTTGGTGGGCATTAGAAAGATTGTAGCTAAAAAACCCTTCAAACTTAAAGCCATTAAATCAGTTTTGACTCATAGTGAATTTAGGGGACAAAATAGAATTGGGCCCAAGCATTTTCAAGTTTATAAATCTGTATAGAAGCAGAAAGCCTCAACTTTCTCACATAGAGATGCTGACGGGTTTGAACTGCTAAATTTGCAGTCAACAACCCAACATAAAATTGTATTTTGCTCAGAAACAATCTTTGTTTTACATACACGGTAATTTCACACAAAGAATTAGTTGCTCCCACTCAGAATCAGGAAGATGACACACGCAACAGGCGGTATAACCACAGTTGACCTATGCAAGAGGGCTTCGACAATTCATGGGAAGATTCCATTTTTTAATTCCATTTCCCATGAACAGTGTTTCCCTAGTGGCAGTAATCCGCTGGTGCTGACTACTCACTATGCCTTCTCTCAGTCCAAGAGCAAACCTAGCACATCTAATTCACTGTTCACCCGCCCCTAGCAGTAGTGAACCACCTTAGAAGGCATCCTGCTGTCATCTGAGGACCACCAGCCCTTGAAGAAATGAATGTTGACCCAGTGCCCCTGGAGTGCTGGGACGGCCTCCTTTCTTCATTCCTTCCACCCTCTGAAATTACTTCTAGTCCCTTGAGGGAACATTCAGAACTCATTGCATTCTCTCTGAATGCATGTCTATGCAATTGTTTTCTTCCCTACAGGTCATTTCCAGTTGACCTCCCATCATATTCTTTCAAGAAGAAAAGTTCCCTAAGAGAAAGGAGAAAAAACTGGGATCCTTCCCTCAGGTGAGCAACCTCTGCTGTCGAGTTTCTTTTCCTTACATCACTTGTTTTTTTCTTTGCTTAAAATCTGGCCTTCGTTTAAAAGGTTAGCACATTTACCCCGAAGAGTTAGTGCTGGAAGCGATGTCTGAAAGGGAGAGACTTCTTAGTGAAAATGTCTTAGCGATCACAGTATTTGTGGCGAGAGGCAGGTCAAAATTAACATACTACAACCACTTGTGTCAGACTGGGTGGCAAACTTTCCAGGAGAAAGGTCACACTCATCGGCTCCTACCTCAGAGTGTGGAGGCATCTACCACAATTATTTCTTCTCATTATGAATATAAGTCTCTGGCTTCCTCTTGCTCCAGCCCCCCCACCTCCACCCCTTCCTTTCTGCCCTAACGACTTCCTCTCTCTTCACGCTCCATTTGCTTCTGTGCACTTGATTTCCACCAGCCAGCCAATTCCTAGCTTTGTTAAATATGTTACCTTTCCCACCATTTGTTTGTTTGTTTGTTTTTAACTCGAGGAGCGGTAGAGGAGTATTTGTTGACCCTCATATAAATGGGTTTTTAAAGCAAAACAAGTCACCAGTCCATACCCCACCATTGATGGCAGTGAGGAATAAATACAGAGTGCTCACACCAGATAGGCAGACTTGTATGGGTCAGCCAGCCTGAGACATATGTACTCTAACGCCCCACCCAGTTATGCAAATGACACCGGGAAAGCCCTCCCGAGTGCCGCCTGGAGCAGGCTGCTCCAGCCCAGCCTATTTCTCAAAGGAACTGCCTGAGTGTATTGGGGCGCACAGGTCGTCTGAGTGAGAGATGCTCAGTGGATCCAGCACTGACCTGGAAGGATGAGCCTGACTTGGCTTCTCATCCAGCGTGATATCAAATGACACATTATTTTCTGTTACTTGTCTGTAGGTATTGGCTTTAAAAAACAGCAACTCTGAAGTTGGGGGGAAAAGGCTTCACTTTATCTTGAATGCTGATTGCATTAACTCTCCCACTGAGAGTTCAGACATTTTTTCTGTCTGAGTCAAACTGCAACCTCAGAGCATAGAAAGTGGGCAGTTTTGACAGCACTTTGCCAAGGGTCTGGGCTTTTCCTCTGCTCTGCTGGGCCAACACACCACCACAGAGAACATGGCATGAGCACTTCACTGAGTCTGAAAGGAGTATTAACTCAGTAAACATTTCAAACTGAAGAGATCTCTAAGGATTTCAGAGTTTTATGGCAAAGTATTTGCTTAAAGTACTCAAAGCCACTTAATTTTGTAAAAGATTATATTTTTCAATATACTCTTTCTACATCTTTACCCCAAACCACTACCAACTTACATATTACAGAGTATGTCTCTAAGTCTCTTTCTCGTTCTCTCTCTCTCACTGTCTCTCTTTCTTTCTCTCCCCTCTTTTGACAAAACATGCTGTCTTTCAATTAACATAGTGATGACCTATTGTCACCCATTACCATGCTAATCCTGAGCTGGTGTGAAATTACTTTATAATAAACACTATGGAGTTTTGACTTTCAATTAATTTTTCACATGCTGTGCTAAATCAGATTAACTCTCCCCCTACCACCCTTTTGACCATAGACGTAATTCCTTCCTTATAATGAAATGGAGGATTAATTTATATGAAGCATATCTGTACACATTTGCAAATAAATGTAAAGATAGACTTTGTGCCATATTTGCATGGCGCGGTGTCAGGTTTAATACAGAGTCTCTGAGATGATTAATTTTTTGTGATCACTGGGGTGAGAAAAGATATTTCTAGCTGTTGTTGTTTCTCTGTAAAATTCTAAGCAAATGCCTCCACCAAGAATAAGCAAAGAAAGGCTCTCTGGTGCCCCAGTGCTGCGAGAGCCTGGCTTCTTCCTTAGGCCTGGCACTGCCCCATGAGAAGCTGAAGGGGAATGTAAACACTGTGAAATGGAAACAATAATCATTAACAAGTGGATGGCAACTCTTTGTGGATATAGATATTCACATTCATCCTGAATGAACGGAGTGGTTGGTGGGGGGGTGGGGGGGTGGGGAAGGGAGTTGTATTTAAAGGACCATTATATTGAAGGAATTGGATGACAATTTCAAGCACACGATAGTGCCTGACTTTTTAAAACTAACATACCGTGCACCCTAAATTATAATTTTCATGAAATAATTCTTTTCATCTCTGAAACTCATGATTAGAGAGGCGTGATGGAGAATGAACGTAGGAACATGCTAAAATGAATAAATTTGGCCTAAAAATTTTTACCATAATTCCCAGATGCAAAGCTGTTGGTGTATGGGGGTGGGAGGGTCTTCTGTCAGTCTCTAAGGTATTTAATTCAATTCCTTTTATTTTCACAAGGTATTTATAGCAGGGGAAATTCGAGACATATTTTCTTCCTGACACCACATTAAAAAAAACGAGACAAGAGAAACTAAATGGATAACATATACAAAAGATAAATGTCATCAAATCCTTTAAACTTTCTTTTACTAAAAATAGAATAAATAAAATTGTGTTCAATGTTGCAATGATGCAAACTACCACTGAGCTATCTTAACACAAACTAATCAAATTATGCTTGACAGGCACTTAGAAATGCTTTCATTCATTTGACGTTTATTTATTTACTACTGAAATACATCTGCTAAACAATGAATAAGACAAACTCTCTACCCTCATAGAGATTCCATTCTGGTGGGATTTAAACTTCCCACTATAAAGACAGTTCATTATCATCATCATGACTGTATATTGAGTTCTTCCAAAGTGCTCAGCACTGTGCCAAATGCTTGGCCTGTGCTATTACATTTCTGGGATGGTCGAACTTGGTTCTTGCTCCACAGCGCTGAAAGAATTCACGCAGCAGAAGCACATTTGTAAATCCAAGTGACTTTCAGGAGGGAAGAAAACAAACGTTTCAGGTATTACGGTCTCAAAAAGTGAGCTATTTCTGGAAAGTGTACTAGGCTGCGCAGGAGCACAGTTGAAGAAGGCCTCTTCAGGCGAGCATGGAAGAACACATGAAAAGAATACCATGACAGGAGCCCTCACCGTGCTACCCGGAACCCAGACAGGAACATTCCCAAAGCCCAAGAGCAGGCCCTCGGGCCCTGCCTTTATCCCCTCCTGCACTCCTGGAGGGGGCGTGGTTGAGGGCATTGGTTGACCTCACTGGCTGAGTTTAAGTACTCCTATGTGACTTCATGTGCCCACAGTTTTGTGTGGACCCAGGTTTAGCTTCACCTGTACCAAGGTGAACTTAGTTTACTCATGCTGAGTTTTAGTAAGTTCAGGTGTATCTGTGTGACATCACGTCACTGGTGCCTACTATGATGTGGGACCCAGGTTGGGCCTAGGTGACTTGGGTCTGAGGTTGCGCAATTGTGGATTTTCCCATAGGTGTCTAATCAGTGTGCCTGATTTCTTTCTGACCCCATTCTTATGGCATGGACAGCTAGTTTTCCTTTAGGGTCGGAATTGTGGGGACATAACCCCCTTTGGTCCCTAATCTACCCAGCTGTCACTATAATTCAATCATCATATTCAATTCCTTATATCTAGACTAGTATAATACACATTTTAAAGAAAAATAGCAAAACTTAGATTCCATTTGTACAAGACCTTATAGATATAAAATGGAAAAGGTAAAATTTAAAACTAAGGGTTTGGGGACAAAATATGACTTGCACTGTGTTGTTATGTGGCCTCCAGTACTCATTTTCTCAGAACCATGTATTATCATTTTCTATTTGTCAAAATATTTATTTTTCCTATTACAGTAGATGAGAAGAACACAATCCCTAACTTAAGGGTATTCTCAATTGGGAGAAAAATTGTGCTTACAGTAAAATAGTAAAACTATTCCTATTTTGTGGTCATGTATTTTCAGGCCATGCATAGGCAGTATCTATGTGGTATAGGACAAAATCAAAATTATTTGCTGAAATTTATCTACCAAGCTCTATAAAAGTTTGATTAGCATATCTTCTTTACTCATTATAAAGAGCATTATTAACTTACCAGCAATTTTTAAAGAAAAATTGAAATAATACCACATTAAATGTATTTGTTCTATATTGAATAATGCGCTCTGATTTTAGTGTTGCAGATTTGTGAAAAACATTTTATTTTTATTGCTCAAAACATAAGAATAGTCGGTCCCTTAAAAAGTTTCTTGAAAAGAAAGTCACATATTAAAACAGAATCTTTTAAATCACTTCTGTAATTTCTTTCATGGTGTCATCAAAATTTGTTGTTGACCTGGTGCACCAAGACAGAAATGCAATATACCAGCATGAAGCAGGAAACCAACAGAGAAGTCTGCAGGGCTTGGCCCCAATCCCAGCTTTGTAGACCCTCCACCCCAACCCCCCAAAGAATGCACTACAGAGAACAACATTGAAGCTACAACTCAGGGAGAGGGACACATCTGTTCAGAGCACACAGGAGCAAACTAAGAGGGGAGGGGAGAAAGAGAGAGTGGAACACATCCTGGTTCACAAAGCCCTGAGATCAATATCCCTGCTCAGAACACTCAATGCACAGAAAGGACCATAAGGCCAGCCTCACCACAAAACACTACCTCCCTCACCCGTTGCATAGTGGGGGACAAGACTGGAGACACAATGTGGGACTTGTGCCCAGTCTGATCTCACCACACCATGGTGAAGCAGAGTATGCAACAGAGCAGGGAGGGGAGCAAGGCAATGAGGTTCCCAAGGAATACCAAAAATGGACTTTGAGGATAGTGCATGCCACTCCATCTGACTAGATCAGGAAACACTCCTAAAGCTTCACAAACAAAACTGGAACTATGTATAGGCCTGTTTTTGCTGCGTTGTTTTGATTTGTGCTTATTATTGTTTCTGCATATCTACCTAGATAAAATAGGTGGGATAAACAATCCAGAGGAGAAAGAATAGGGCTGATGGTTCCTGGGGGACACTAGAGGAGGAAGGGACGGGGGTGTCAACAAACACAGGGACAAGGGGACAACTAGTGATCTAAAAGCCATGGTGAGGAGGGCCTAGGATGGCTGCCTAGTGGGATTTGATCAAGTGCAATGTAGCCAAGAGGAATCAATGAAAGTCGAATGAAGGTGAAACATGATAATGGGACAAGAAGAAAGTAAAAGGAAGTAGAGGAAAGAATTAGGAGGCAAAGGACATTTATAGATGTCTAGATGCACGCACATATATATGCAAATATATTTATATATAATGATAAGGAAATAGATCTATGTATATATATTTATATGTTATGTATTAAGGTAGCAGACTGATATTGAGCATCTACTCAAGTTCTCCCTCAATGCAAGAATACTTTGCTCTAATAAGCAGGCATTCTGTGATGCTCACCTTCCTGACATGATCGCCAAAGACAAAATGGGTGCATGAGCAAATGTGGTGAAGAAAGCTGATGGTGTCCAGCAATCAAAAGATATGGTATCTAGGATAATAAATACTGGAAGATAAACAATCAGCTATCTAGCTGAGAATAACAAAGTACATATTGAAGAAGCACACCAAACCTTGTGATCATGAGGTGTTGATGGGATCAAGTGTCAGACATAAAAGACCCAGAACAAAAAAATCATATTGATGTGAACGAGGAAGAGGCCAGAGTGGAGACCCAAAGTCCATCTATGGACAATTGGAAACCCCCTCACAGAGGGATCACAAGGAAGAGACGGGGCCAGTCAGGGTGTAGTGTAGAACTGACAAAACATACAAATTTCCTCTATTATTTTAATGCTTCTTCCTACTCCCCCTTAACCCCCACTGCCCGCACCCTACTATCCAGACCCTAATCTACCTTACAAAAGGGCTAGACCAGAGCATGTACACTGGTACAAATAAGAGATCACAATGCAGGGAATTCAGGACAGATAAATCTATTAGGACCAACATTGAGACTAGCGATACCAGGAGGGTAAGGTGTGGGAAGTAAGGGGGGGCTCAATCACAATGATCAATATATAACCCCCTTCCAAAGGTTAGGGGAGACAGCAGAAAAGTGGGTGAAGGGAGACAGCAGTCAGTGTAAGACATGAAAAACTCCTAATTTATAAATTATCAAGGGTTCATGAGGGAGCTGGGTGGAGTAGGAAAATTGAGGAGCTAATACCAAGAGCTCAGTAGGAAAAAATGTTTTGAAAATGATGATAACATAGGTTTAAATGTGGTTGACACGCTGAGCCCTGGTGGTGCAGTGGTTGTGTGTGGGACTGTGGCAGCTCTTCAGGAGCAAGGCTGGGCTTCCTACTCCCACCAGGGCAGTGATGCGAGAAAAAATATGGTTGACACAATGGAGGGATATATGGATTGTAATAAGAGCTGTAAGAGCACCCACCAAAATGATTTAAAAACAAATATAAAATTTGTGGTTGATATTTCCCAGAAAAATTTTCATTTCTCTAAAATATATTAATATAAATGCAATAAAATGTCTTATCCATAATTTATATTATTGATTTATAATACAAATGCAATCAAATATCTTCAGAATTAATTTAGTCTGTATATCTGCTTATCATTAACTGTTCACAATAAGCAGATGTAAAAATTAAATGGACTACTATTGTACAGAACTGGACTAGGATTGGCCATTTTGAATCAGGCAGTCATATAGTTTAGTATCCTAGGAGTCAAGATTCAAGAGCAATGGTATTGCATTCATCATCAAAAAGGACAAGTCAAGATTTATCATGAAGTACAATATTGTCCATGATAGGCTAAAATCTATATACATAGGTCAGAGAAGACTCATTATATGACTGTGGAAGAGCTGTCTTCTCAAAGTAGAGTCACCTATGACAAGGATGAAGTAAAACATTTGGGAGGAAAGCCTTCTGGACCTTCCGTGCTCAAGGGGCATCATTCAAAATAAGGTGGGAGGGGACAGCTGCAAACATGTAACAATAATTGGAACTTGGAATATACTAAATAGTAATCTAAGTAAACTAGAAATTGTCAAAAAATGAAATGGGCTGCATAAAGATTGATATCATGGGTGTCAGTGAACTGAAATAGACTGGTATTAGCTATTTGGAATAAAGCAGTTATATGGTTTACTATTCCAAGAATGGCATATTCAAGAAATATGGTGTTCAATGTCATTCAAGAAGACATATTCAATGTTGTTCAGGAAGAATGACATATTGAAGAAAAATGTTCATTGTCAAAAAGGACATTTCAAGATCAATCTTGAATTACAATGCTTTCTGTGATAGAACTATATCTGCATTCATACTAATCCAATCAATGCAGCTATCATTAAAATTTATGCACCAGTCACTAAAGCTGGGGATGAAAAAATTGAAGAATTACACTAATTTCTTCAGTATGAAATTGATCAAACATTCATCAGGCTGCATTGATAATACTTGGCAATTTGAATACAAAAGTTGAAAACAAAGAAGAAGGAACAATAGTTGAAAAATATGGCCATGGCAATAGAAACTAAGCTAGAAACCACATACTACAATTTTGTAAGACCAATGAATTCTTCATTGCAAACATGTTTCTTCAACAGCACAAATCGTGACTATGCATATGGTCTTCTCCAGGTATAATAAGACCCAACTTACTGCCACAAAGTTCATGATGACTCGTGATGTCCTGTGACAACACTATAGAAAAGGGGAGAACTGCCCTTGCAAATTTAACTCTATACAAGAATAGAAAGTGCCACCTTTCTGCCATGGGGTGGCTGGTGGTTTCAACCTGCTGACTTTTCAGTTAGCAGCCCCACACCTAACCACTACGCCACCAGGCGTAGTAGGAATCTATGATGGAGAAGGTCAATATCAACAGCTAAAATGAGGCCAGGGACTGACTGTGTAACTGACCGCCAATTGTTTATATGTAAGTTCAAGATATAGTAAAGTAAAAGTAAAAGTAAAGCAAAAAAAGGAAAGTAAAAGTAAAATAAATCTATGAGCCAAAGTAAGACCTTGCGTATATCACAACTGAATTTCAAATATATCTCAAGAAAAGATCCAATACATTGAACATTAATGACAGACCTGATGAGTTGTGGGAGGACATCAAAAACAACACACACAAAGAAAGCAAAAGGCCATTTAAAAAGACAAGATAGAAAGCAAAGATCAGAGTGGATGTCAGAAGATATTCTGAAACTTGCTGTTAATCATAGTGTAGCTGTATTATTCTGGGTAAACTAGAGAAACAAATTCATAGACACGCATATGGATATAAGGAAAAGGTTTATATACAAGAGGAATGAAACATTGAGAAGCATCCCAGCCCAGTATAATTCAAAGTCATAAGTCTGATATTAGCCCATATGCCTGATATCAGTCTATGAAGTCTCTGTCCAACTCACAAAGTCACAGGCCAGTGGGTACATAGTCCCAGTGCCAGCAGGGATCTCCCCATGGCTGCCCACTTCCAGGGCTCAGGGTCCATTAACAGCATCCAGTGTTGGTAAAAGCAACTCATCACTGGCAGTGCTCTCCATGTGGCTTTGCCAGCTTCAGAGGTCTGGTTCCATCAGGGTAAGGCCGTGTGGCTTCTCCTCCAGCTCCTTCATTTCCTTGGACACTGCCATTTTGTCTTGTCTGGAATTCACCGTCTCTGAGAACTAACTCCCAACAACTGGGGAAAGAGCTTCTCATCTTCATGAGGAAAATATCACGAGATTTCCCAGAAGTCTCAGGAGAAAGCCAGGCCCACACAGAGGTCTCATTGGGTACTCAATGGCCATCTCCAGATTAACAGGCTAGACTCCACCCCTACATCTCAATCATGAAATTAACATAAGCACATGACTTCCACAGTAGCTAAGACACGTGCAAAACATGAAAATGTCAAAGAGTTGAACAGAAAGTTTCAAAGTGAAATATAAGAAGAGAAATAAAAAAGTATAATGAAATGGACAAAGACCTAGAATTAGAAATGCATAATGAAGCAAAGGGCTCAGCAATTCTTAAACTGAAAAAAAAAAATTCAGCCGTGATTTGAAAAATTCTATAAGGAAAATATTGAACTAGGCAAGAAGAAACAAAAGAAGATGGGGGAAATAAACTGTCATCACAACGCCAAGAATTCGTTGACATTCAATCATTTCAAAAAGCACCATAAGAGCAAGAACCAATGGTATTAAGGAAGACGTCCAACCTGCACTGAAGGCATTAGCTGAAAACAAGGCCCCAGAAATTGACCAGAACACAAATTGAAATATTTCTTTCTTGGGGTGGGAGGGCATCACTGCAATCTGGTGGGAGTAGGAGGCCCAGCCTTGCTCCTGGAGAGCTGCTGCTGGATTTGAACCACCAACCCAGTGGGCCGCAGTTCTGCACACAATCAATACGCCACCAGGGCTCAGCCCCAATTTGAAATATTTCACCATGCTTAAGAGGTACCAGAAGCATTCACCTTTGCCAAGAAATTCAACACAGAGTTTAACAAACTGGGAGAGATCTATATTTGTATAGATTCCAAAGAAATGTGATCCTTCCAAATATGACCCAATGTAATACACAAATTATAGAACGCTAAAGAAATGTGACACTTCCAAAGAAATACAGCATAGCATAATCCAACATAACACAAATTATAGAACAATATTACTAATATAGCATGCCAGTAAAATTTTACTGACAATAGTTGCAGCAGTACATTGATAGGGAGTTGCCAGAAATTCAGGCTGGATTCAAAAAAAGGACATGGAACAAGGAACAGGGAATGGGGACATGGAATTGCTAATGTCAGAAAGATCTTGGCTTAAAGCAGAAAATATCTGAAAGATGTTTACTTGTGTTTTATTGACTATGCCAGTCCACTGTGTGCATTCTAACAAACTGTGGATAGTCTTGAGAGGAATGAGAATTCCAGAACACCTCATTGTGCTCATGCAGAACCTGTGCATAGATTGAGAGGCAGGTGTGTGAGCTAAACAACGGCATACTGCACAGTTTAAAATTAGGGAAGGAATGCATTGGGGTCACATCCTCACCACCTTCATTGAATCTGAATGCTGAGCACATCATCAGAGAAGTTGAACTCAGTGAAGAAGAATGTCTCATCAGGACTAGAGAAAGGCTTATTGACAGCTCTACGCAGATGAGACAAACTGGCTGGCTAAAAAGGAGGAGGAATTGCTGTACTTGCTGGTGAAGACCAAGGTTTGTGACATTCAGCTTGGATTACAAGTCAATGTAAAGAAAACAAATATCTTCATACTTGTGGTAAACTCAACTGGGTAAAGTGTATCTGGCCTGTTTTCTATGCTCACAACTACAGGCATAGAAATCTAGCCCTATTTTGAGAAAGATCTCCATTTTGCTGAGAGATAAATGTTTTCGAAGACACATTCTCTAGGCCAAAAATGTGGCCCATGCAATAGTCATCCATTCAGGGGCAGGCTTATAGGACCTACCATAGAGATGAATCATTTCTGTGTCTGGCTGTTTCACCATGACTGGAGGTTATCTGTAGATATAAGCAATTCAGGGTCGAGAGCCAAATCACCATAAAATGTAGCAAACCCCTGGGGAGGAGCAGCCCAAGTAGTCAAGATGATAACCACTCACTTCATTGGGGTTTATTATGCTACCTCTTTATGATATTACTTTATGATACTTAAGTTATATATTTGCTGTATGGGATGCTTTTGGAAAGCTCAGTAAACCCAACGATATAGCCCCATTAGAAAATACATTCACTTTCTTGGTCCTCACACAGGGATAAGGAACTCTTGTGCCTCACTGTCTGTCTGTCTTATTTCCCATAATCCCAAAGTCACTGCTGAGGACCTGTTTGAGTGTTGGGGATCCCTTCACCCTGACAACTTGGTCCAATAATTAACATTAGGATAAGCAGAAATGATTGAAATTGTCTAAGAATTCATCTTGCTTGATTCCACAATCAAAGGTCCTGAAACAACAGTTAAGATGCATTGTATTGGGTAAATCTGAAGCACAAGCCTCTTTAAAGTATTGAAAAGCAAGGATATTACTTTGAGATCAAAGTTACACTTGACCCAAGCCATGGTATTTTCATCACCTTAAATGCACATGAAAGTTGGACGTTGAATATGGAAAACCAAAGAAGAATCAATGCATTTGAATTATGGCTCTGACAAAGAACACTAAAAGTACAATGGACTAACAAAAGAATAAGCAAGTATATCTTTGAAGTACAACCAGAATGCTCCTTAGAAGCAAAGATGGTGAGACTTCATTTCACATCCTATGGATGTTTTATCAGATTATACTAGTCCCTAGAAAAGGATATGCTTGGTAAAATAGAGGTTCAGTGAAAAAGAAAAGATCCTCAATAAGATTGATTGACTTAGTTTTTGTGTGGTACTTACATAGTCTGGTGTAAATTTGGGACTTCAGAGGTTTAAAAGTGAAAGGGTCTACTCTGTCAAACAAGTCATAGCCAATGAGACATCTGTGTGGGCATGGCCAGCCCCTAAGGGTTCTGGGAAATCTTGTTTTTCCTCCTTTGAGGCGGGAGACACTTCTCTCCTTCTGTTCACTCTCTTAGAGATGTTCTGCTGACAAGACACATGACACTATGCCCTGGAAGCTGGAGATGTCATACGGCCCTATCCTGAAGCTGGAGAAGTCACATGGCAAGCCTTGCCAGCTCTAAAATGCTTACACCACCACTAGATCCAAAGACTTTCTACCCACTGGCCTGTATCATCCTGCATTCAGCATCAATGCATATGTTTTGTGAGTCAGGAGAAGACTTTATAGATTGGTTTGAGACATATGGGCTAATATTTGGACCTATAGACTTTGATTTGGACTGGGCTGGGATGTTTTCTCAATACTCAGTTTTTCTTGGACACGAGTCTCCATGAATGTTTTTCTAGTCTACCCAGGCTAATACATGTCATAACACTGGACTCGATATAAGAAGAATTATATAATTCTTGCAATAAGACCTTGAAATGTTTCCTTGTGTTGTACATATGATCGTTATGATGATAGATAGATAACATAAGAAATAAAGTTACTGTAATTAATCTATAGAACAGTACAAATATCTGAGTGCAACTCACTTTCATGGCACAGCCAATATACTGGCAGTCCTTCAAGTCTTGAGGGCTGTAGGGTAGTCCTCTGTAGAGCAATTCAGGGTACCCAGTCACTGGCAGCAAACAGCAAGGCAGGTCACCAATAGTCAATCAGATGGCAGGGTCCAACAATCCCCTGCTCAAGTGATGTATTCTCCAGCAGCGTGGCAAAGCAGGTCTTGAAGGAACCTCAAACTACAGTGACACAGTCCACGGGTTAGGTGTCCCACAGGTGATATAGCTTGCAAATTGAGGCAGAAAGCAAGCTAAGCCACACACTGGTCCAGTCTTCAAAGAGCAAGAAACAGGAAAGGCAAGGCTCACTGAGCCATTTATCTCTCCACTCTTCAATTAATCCCACACATGTTCATTGGCCAGGTTGGCAAATAAACCTACTTATCACAGTCACTATGAATTGGAAATGACTCGGTGACACCTAACAAAGACACACCTGCTATAGTTCTGAGCAAAAAAGGATGCTATGTGCCTGCATTTATGTGGAGTTTTCAGTTTTCTTGTAATAAAAGAGTTTTAATCACAAATGAAGAGCCTTTCCTTTTTCACCATAAACACACAGAGAGGAGGACTAAGAATATGCACAGCAACTTTAATATGTTATCATAGTGACAGTACAATAATCAAATATAACCAAAAATAGAGAGGAAAAAGTAGGAACAGATGAGTTTCAATTATTTTAATTCTTTGATCTGATGCAGTTTTGTGATTACAATAAATTTTGAGGCATTTTAAAAAAATTAGTTTCTAGCACTTTTATTTTCCAAAACCAGCTTATTGAATGATTGCTACACATTTAGGAGAGTATGCTGAAGACTCTGACCAATTCCGACTAAGATACGGTCTTTATTTTCAAGGAACAATAGATGTATTAGAATGAATAACAATGAATGGAATGAATAACCTTTGAAGGAATGTTTTATAGAGAGGGTCATTTAGTCCAAATTCTTGACTAGTTGTCATTTCTATTCTATAGTCTTATGCTCTTTTTAATGCTATTGTACAAATCCTATAACTTATGAACAAATATATTGAAACTGATCTGTGAACAATAAAAGAGAAATTATAGACTATCTAGGAGTGTTAGACTTCACCATACATAACATTTAAATAACAAGGTAATATATAGTCATTGTCAGTAAATAGCCACAGAATTTTCTCCTAAGTGGAACAAACTATATTTCAGAAACATGAGACAAATTTCTTTGTGAAAAGAGATTAGGAATGAAACATTGCAACTGAAAAAATAAAAATTAAATGTTAGCACTTTTAGACCACCATTTGTCTGTCAGTTTCCTGTCCTTGGTGACCTGCATACTGCTTCTTCAAGCTATGTTACCTGACATTTCAAATACAAGCAGGATGACCCAGAGTTACTAGTTCTTAGGAGAACTTCCAAATTAAGAACAGACTGCAAAGAAGGAATAGGTTGTCCTTTTGTGAGGGATTAGCCACTGAAACCTTTATGAATAGCAGTGGAACACTATCAGGTGGAGTGCCAGATGATAAGCCTCTCAGGTTGGAAGGCACTCAAAATGCACACAAAAAAATGCACTCCAAATCACTCCAAGTGGAGTCAACCAAAATGACTTAGATGGAGTAAGGCTTTGGGGCTATTCATATACAACGCTGCAAGATTCAAAATAAAAGAAACAGCCACAAACATTATTACTCATTCGAATTTGGAGTGTGGAGTATGATTCTAGAAAATGGCAATCATCAAAAATTAGACAGAAGAGATAGATAGATATCATAGGCCTAAAATTCACAATTACTGTGTCAAAACAACTCATAATAACACTGTAGGCTAGGGTAGAACTGCCCCTATGGGTTTCTGAGACCTGAATCTTTATAGGGGCAATAGAAAGCTTCGTCTTTATGCCACAGAGTAACTGCTGGTTTCATGCTGTTGACCTTTCAGTTAGCAGCCCAACGCATAACCAGTTATGTCTCCAGGGCTCCCATCATAGGCATTAGTAAACTAAAATGTACTAGTATTGGCCATTTTCAATCACAGAATACTACAGTTGATTGTGCCAGAAATGGCAACTTTAAGGAAATGGCATTGCATTCATAAGAAAGAACATTTTAAGACCATTCTTGAAGCACAAGGCTGTCTGTGATAGGCTACTATCTATATGACTATTATTAAAACTTACATGTCATCCACTAAAGGTAGTGAGGAAGACACCGAAGAGTACCCCGAACTTCTGAAGTCTGAAATTGGTCAAGCATAAAATAATGATGCACTGATGATCACTGGCAATGGAAAGAGAAAGTTGGAAACAAAGAGCAAAGAATCATTGTTGGAAAATATGACCATGGTGACAGAAACAACACTAAGATCACGTGATAAAATTTTTCCAGATCAATACTTTCTTCATGGCAAATACCTTTTCGCCCACACAAAGGGTGACTACGCACATGGACCTAATTCGACAGAATGCACAGGAATCAAATTGACTACATCTTTAGGAAGAGACAATAGAGAAGCTCAATAGTAACAGACAAAATAAGGCCAAGGTCTAGCTAAAGAAGATTATCAACTGCTCAGAAGTAACTCAGCTTTAAGTTTAAGAAAATTAAAACAAGTATGCAAGTGCTAAAATACAGCCTAGTGCATATCACACCTGATTTTTTGTCAAGAATATCTTAGGCATAGCTTTGACAGATTGAACAGCAATGACAGAAGATCTGATAAACTATGGGATGACATTTTAAAAAACATGCATAAGCTAGCAAAGTGTCGTTTAAACAACCGAAAAAGAAGCAAAGATCAAAGTGTATGTCACAAGAGACTCCAAAACTTGCTCTTATTCGTAAAGTAACAAAAGTATATGGAAGAAAGATGAAGTCAAAGAGTTCAACAGAAAGTTTCAGAGGGCACCTCAAGAAGACAAAGTCAAGTATTATAATGGGGCTTTGTAAAAACCGGAATTAGAACAAAAAGAACACACTCAGTTTATCTCAAGTTAAAAAAAATTAAAGGAAAAACTCAAACCTCTAGTTCCAGTACTGCAGGATGTTGCTGTTAGGCGCCATTGAGTTAGTTACAATCTAGGTAGTGAAAAAGAATGAAGCACTTCCCAGTCTTGTGCCATTCTCACAACTGTCCTGATGTCTTGGCCCTTGAAGCCAGATGCTGTTTCAATACGTCTTTTTAAAAAGCCTTCTTTTTGTCTGTCCTTCTACTTTGTCAAGCATGATGTCCTCCAGAGACTGTTCTGTGCTGACGACATGTGTAAATTACTTGAGAGGAAGTCTAACTATGTCTCTAAGAAACATGCCGGTTGTATTTCATCCAACATAGACTTGTTTGCTCCTTTGGCAGTCGATGTTATTTCAGTATTTTTTGGCCACAGCATAATTCAAATGCATCAATTCTCCTTTAATCTTTCCTGTTCAATGTACAACTTTCAAATGGACATGAGACTATTGAAAATGGCGTCACTGGGGCTAGGTACACCTTTCTTTAAAAAAATCATTTTATTGGGCCCTCATTCATCGCTTTTCATCATACATAGTTCAATGCATAGTTACATATACTGTGCCAAGCATCCCCACTTGCCTGTCCTCGTCAACATTCTCCCAACAGCTGCCTTTCCACTTGGGCCCTTGATATGAGCACGCTTTCCTTCCCCTCTAACTTTCTCCCCTCCCCCCCATCCTCATTACTTTGCAGTCATTATTGCTTTGTCATATCTTACACTGCCCAACATCTCCCCCTGCCTACTCCTCCCTACGTCTGTCCTCCAGATAGGAGACAGTCTGCAGATCCCCATAGCTGGCTTCCTCTCTTCACCCCACCCTCCCTCCACCCATCCGGCAACTCCACTCCCACCAATGACCCCGAGGGATTTATCCACCCCGAGTTCCCTGCATTTCCAGCTCCCATCTCCGCCAGTGCACCTCCTCCAGTCCAGCTGGAGCTGCAGGGCAGAGTTGGGACCGTGGAGGTTGGGGGGAGGAAATCTTCAGGAAATAGAGGAAAGTTTTATGCTTCATTGCTACCTCACTGCCCCTTGACTGACCCATCTCCTCCCTATGACTCCCCTGTAAAGGGGTGTCCAATTGCCCACAAGTGGGCTTTGGGTCCCCACCCTGCTCTCAGCCTTATTCTTACTGATTTAATCCTTGTTCTTTGATGTTTGATATCTAGGTCCATCTTAAACCTCAAAGTAACATCCTTGCTCTTCAACACTCTGAATAGATCCTGTGTAGCAGATTTACTCAATGCAGTGTATCTTTTCCAATCTTTTCAATCATATGCAGTGATTATGGATCTAAGATGAAATCTTCAATTACTTCAATCTATTCTCCATTTACAATCATATTACCTACTGATTCCAATTGTGAGCATTTTAGTTTTCTTTGCATTGAATTGTGGTCCACACTGAAGGCTGCAATCCTGATCTTCATCAGTAAATGATTCAAGTACCCCTCACTTTGAGCGGGCAAGGCCTTATCATCTACTTACAGCAGCTTGTTAATACGAGTTCATCTAATCCTGATGCAGCATTCTTCTTCATATAATTCAACTTCTCTGATGATTTGCTCAGCATATCGGTTGAATAAGTATGTTAAAGTATGCAATCCCTGGGCCTCCCACTCCCACCAGAGGGCAGTTATGCCCCCACCCATAAAATAAGTATGCAATCCTGATGTCTTTTTGTCCTGATTTTAAATACTGCCATTGTTCTGCTTCAACTGCCTCTTGATCCATGAACAAGGTGTTGTGTTAAAGGATTCCTTTTCTTCTATTATACTCTACACAGTCTAATGCCTTAATACAGTAAATAAAACACAAGTAACCATTGTGCTGATGTTTTTTGCTTGCAGATCCATTTTATATTGGCAATGATAGCCCTTGTTCCACATGCTCTATTGAAACAAACCTGACATCTGGCAGCTTCCTATCAAAGTACTGCTGCAACCATTGTTGGGCGCTTTTCTGAAAATTTTTGCACATATTATTAATAATATTGGTCTATACTTTGTACATTTTTTGCGGGGGGTTGTGTGTGCCACAAAATGGGTAAAAAGATATCTTTGGGCTAGGTGCTGCCTTCCTAATTTCCTGGCAAAATGAGTGAGTGCTTCCTGAGTTCCTGCAACTTGTTGAAACACTTTAGTTGGGATTCCATCAGTTGCTGGAGCCTGGTTTTGCTTTCAGTACAGCTTAAACTTCCTTCAGTACCACTTACTCCTACTTATATGCTAATTCTTTACATGGCTGAATGTCAACTGCTTCTTTTGGGTACCATGACTCTGTGTATCCCTTCCAATTTCATATGGATCATTTGCATAATTCAATATACAGCCCACAGAATCTTTCATGGTTGCAACTGGAGACTTGAGTTTTTTCCTTTGGTTATTTTAGCTGAAGGTATGCTGAGCACATTCTTTATTTTTGACTTTCTAACTTTAGTTCTTTGCACATTTCATTAGAGTATTTTACTTTATCTTTTTTTTTGGGGGGGGGACATCACTGCCCTCTGGTGGGAGTGGGAGGCCCAGCCGTGCTCCTGGAGAGCTGCTGCTGGATTTGAACCGCCAGCCCAGTGGACCACAGTCTTGCACTCAACCACTGCGCCACCGGGGCTCAGCCCTATTTTGTCTTTTTGAATAGCCCTCTACAAATTTTCTTTCCGGTTCTTTGGCTCCATCATTTCTTCCATGCGGCTTAGCTAGCCTATGATTAAGAGCACTTTCAGATTGTCTGCTGGAGGTTTTCTCTTTCTTTTTAGTAATCTTTTGCTTTCTTCATGTTTGATCTTTTTATGTCATTCTACAGCTCATCAAGTCTTCTGTCATTAATGTTGAGTAGTTCAAATCTAGTCTCCAGATAGTCTCAAAATCCACATGGGATAGATTCAAAGTCAGGTTTTAGCTCTCATACGCTTGTTTTAATTTTCTTCAGCTTCAAGTTGGACTTACATATGAGCAGGTGGTGGTCTGTCCCATAGTCCACTTCTGATCTGGTTTAAGCTGCTAATTCTGAGATTCTCTGTCCACACTTCCCACAGGATGTAGTCAATTTAATTTCTGTGTATTCTGTCTGGAGAAGTCAGCGTATATAGACAATTTTTTGTGTGTTGCTGAAAATGGGTATTTGTGAAAAGGTCCTTAGTCCTGCAAAGTTCTATCTTGACATCTCTAGCATCATTTCTATCACTAAGGTCATATTTCCAACTTCTCTTCCTTCTTTATTGTGTCCAATGTTTATTGTAATCATAAATGATTTTCAATGAATCTTAATATTTTATTTGATCATTTTCAGACTGATGATGCCTGTTGAGCTCTTGAATTTTATTATCACTGGATGGTTGGTGCATAAATTTGAATGATCTTGTATTGTCTATACTGCCTTCCATAGAGATAGACATTAAATATAAATAGTATTGTACATCAAGATAGATCAAAATAGAAAGCTACTAGCAATAAGTTTCAGAAAGAAAAAAATGTTCTACATTAATAAAGGGACTGTTTGTACAACTCTTCTTAATATGATTGGACTATTGATACAATATGGGGTTTTTATGCCAATAAAACTTTTTCAAATGAGGGAGAAGATAAAAAAAAATGATAAAGGCAAACAATTGGGAAGTTTAATACATTGTCCAAATGGTTGATTTAAGATGTGACTATTTGAAATGTAAATCCCCACCTAATTCACACAAAATGGTTTTTAAAGAAAGAAAATTGAAAGAAAAAAAGATAAACCATGAAATATATTTTTAGACAATAAATGTAACCTCATTCTTCTAGATTGTTTCATTCCCAACATAGTGAACCATATGATTTTCTAAAAAAATGGCAAATACCTGTCTATTTCAGAACATTAATTCCATACTGTCTATTTTTATACATTCCATTCACTTTAAAACTTCCATTTTTTCTAAATTTATACTGCATACATTCCAAATTATTATTAACTGAAGTTTGTTACTGTTTCTTCTCATTTTGAGTCTCATCCCATCAACAAATGAACATCCCAAGGGATTTACTCCCACAGCCTTCACTGGAACCACATCATTACGGTTGGCCTTACTTTGAGAAGGCAGTTTTTCCCTAACATGATGCACTCAACTTCTGGCACTATCTCTGACATTGGTCTGCTTCTTTTCATGAAGTATTCAGTATCTGACAAGGCTTCTGTTCTAATCATAATGGTTTCAGTGGCTAATTCCTCAGCAGTGGATAGCCAATCCTTTCTTTGAAGTTTGTTCTTCTGATGAAAGCTCTGAAGAATCCTGTTCACTCTGGATGACATTGCTGGCTTTTGAACTACTGATAACATACCTTCCAGCACACAGCAACACACCCGCCACCATGGTGTGACAATCTGACAGACAAGTGGTGGTATTGAAGAATAATGTGGACAAAATATTGAAATGATACAGAGAGTATCAAAAGAAGATGGAAAGGATATACTAAGGCCTTGGATCAAAAAGAACTCATCGATGTACAACCATTTCATAACATATGAGCAAGAATCACTGATACTGAAGCAAGAAGTCTAAACTGCACTGAAGGCATTAGAAAAAAATAAGACTCTAGGAATTGATAAAATATTAACTGAAAGCTTTCAACAAACTTATAAAACACTGGAAGCACTCACTTTTCTATGCCAAAATATTTGGAAGAGAACTAACTTGAAGAGATACATACTTGTATTTATTCCAATGAAAGATGATCCAACAAAATGTGGAAATTATAGACCAATACTATTAATAATACAAGAAAGTAAATTTTACTGAAAAGTTTTCATTGGTTGTAGCAATATATTGACAAGGAGCACCTCAATCCAGATTCAGAAGAATATGTACAGCAAGGGACATTATTGATGCTGTCAGATGGATCTTGGCTGAAAGGACATTGTATAAGAAAGATGTTTACTTATGGTTTATGGACTCTGCAAAGGCATTCAACTGTGTGGATCAAAACAAGCCATGGATAGCATTACGAAGAACGGGAACTCCAGAAAACTTCATTGTGCTCATGCAGAATCTGTACATGGATCAAGAGGCAGCTGTGCCAATGAAATCAGGGAAGGCTGCATGGTTTAAAATCAGAAAAGCTGTGCTTGAGGATTGCATCTTTTCAATTTACATAGTCAATCTGTTTGCTGGGAAAACAATCTGAGAAGGTGGACTCTATGAGGAAGAATATGGCATTAGGATTGGAGGAAGATTGATCAAGTGATCAAGATTGATCACTTTATTGGTCTCAACACAGCAATGGCTGCAGTTTCCCACATGGATTACAATTCATTGTGAAAAAGAGAAAACCCTCACAACTGGATCAATAGACAGCATGATGGTAAACAGAGAAATTATTGAATTTGTCATGGATTTCACTTTGCCTCGCTTTAAAATATAAAATTCAGGGAAGTAACAATCATGGAATCAAATGACAGATTGTATTGGGCAAATCTGCTCTACATGTCCTCTTTAAATTGTTGAAGACCAAAGATGTCACTTTGATGACTCAGGAGGTGTCCATTATCGAAGTCATAGTATTTTCCAATTGCTTTTTATGCAGATGAAAATTTGAAAATGAATAAGGAAGATTGCAGAATAGTTCATGCATTCATCTTATGGAGTTGCTGAAGAATACTGAAATACCATCGACGGCCAGAAACACAAACAGATCTGTGTTGGGAGTAACACTTCGAGGATGCCCCTTAGAATTCAGGATGATGAGACTTTGTCTCACATTAATTTGCACATGCTATTAGAAGAACCTCGTTACTGGTAAAGTACATAATGGGTGGTAAAGTAGAACATGAGCAAAGAAAGAGGGAGACCGTCCAGTAGATGAATGGTCCCAGGGGCTGCAACGATGAGTTCAAAGTCACCATTGTAAGGCCGATGCGGACTTGGCAGCCTTTCCTTTGGGTCTGCATCAGGATGGACATGAGTCTGCACCTGCCTGATGGCACCGAACACCCACCACCACCATCACAGTCCTTTTAGGATTTTGTACCAGGCAAATGACTAGAGCACAAAATAGCAGGCGTAAAATGAAAAAGAAAGTCCTTTAGCTCCCTTGGGAGAAAAGGAATATGT
The DNA here is from genome assembly GCA_004026705.1 of Nesogale talazaci. Lineage (NCBI taxonomy): Eukaryota > Metazoa > Chordata > Mammalia > Afrosoricida > Tenrecidae > Nesogale > Nesogale talazaci. The sequence goes on along the minus strand of PVJH01002207.1, from coordinate 22,056 downwards.
CTGAGCACAGAAAGTGAGATAGCACTGGAGAAAGAGTTGAGGGAAAGGTATTGCAGGCTAGAGACACAATTATAAACTAAAAAGACCTCAGGTAGAAAGGTATGTATATATATATGTATATATATATATATATATGTATATGTCTATGCTTGCTCCTTAAATACACAACTGTTTATTTCTATACTCTTTATACAAGCACAAATCTATTAATATGTGTATCCATTTATGACAAGTCTTATAATTCACCCAACAATCCATGTACCTGAACTCTTAATACCCCAAACCTCATTAGCAATTGAGGTGTCCTGGCAGGATAGTGGTTGTGCATCGAGCTGCGAACCCCAGGTCAGTAGTAACTCAAAATGGCCATGTACCCCCTAGGAGAAAGATGAAACATTCCACTCTTGTGAAAAATTATAGCCTCAGAAACCCACAGGGCCGGTTCTTCCTTGACCGACAGGGTTGCTTTGAATCCAACAGGCTCGATGACAGTCACTGACGGCAACTGGCACAGTGCTGCATCTATATTACATGCTCAATAAGTATTTGTTCCTTATGTGGGTTCTGTATAATAAGAACTATTAATATACTAAGATCCAGAGACTAAAAAAATATGATTTCCACCAAATCAGGAAATTAGTAGATGGTGTTTTGCACAATATTCTCCTGCTTGCTTTCTACTAAAAATATGATCCATGGGCCTGCTGTCGCCACCGCCACAGCAACAGCAGCAGCGCGTGGGAGTTGTTAGAGATGCGAAATCCCAGGCCCTGTCCCAGATGTACTGAGTCAGCATCAGCATTTTAACAAGGTCCCCGGGTGATTTGTGTGCATATTAAAGTTTGAGAAGCATGGCACTATCTCACACTGTTTCTTGAAAATATAAAAAAGTGAATTAATACTTCCCGGAGGTTTGTGATAGAAAGAAATGAAAAATAAATGCGGTGGGGAACACTTAGGGGAAGGCCATGAATGCAGGACTAAGGAATTAATCTTCTAAACCTGGGTTTCCAAGGAGAATATTGTGACCCCAAGAGGTGTACAAGGCAATCAATCCAGTAAGGTATTGGAAGGAAATTTTACACCTGATTAATATTTCATTTTTATCTAAAAACAAGAAAGGGAATTGACTTTTCTAATACTTAATGTTCAGCTGGAATGCTGCACCTTCATCTGGTGTGCTGTAATTCCAGGATACAGAATGGAAGGCCACTCATTGTACTCTGCCTGTCCACACAGCTGAGTATTGATGTGTCTGCCTTCCTTAAGAATTTGTATTGTGTGGTATCATTACAATACCCTCAACAAAAAAGGTCTTAAAGGAATTTGTTCACAGTTACCTGAATGCAGGTGCACTTGCACACACACTGGATGCTGTTGTTGTGAAGTGCCGTCTTTGTCAGTTCTTACACACGGTGACTGACCCTCGGTGCAAAAGAATGAGACAGCACCGAGTCTTGTGCCACCCTCTCAATGGTTGTTCTGTTTGAAACCATCAGTGCAGCCACTGTGTACATCCATCTTGTCCTGGTCCACCCGCTTTTCTGCTGACCCTCTACTTTAATAAGCATGAGGCCTTTCTCCAGGAACTGATCTCTCCTGACAATCTGTCCAAACTATGTGAGACAGAATGGATAGAGGTGTAAAAATGTAAGCACACGTAAAGAGAAGGTAGTATAACTCATCCTTCCTTTACTTTTGATAAAAGTTGTTAACCATACTTCCAAGAAAAACAATGACAATTTCAGGAAATCTGGCAGGAAAGCAGACAATGCATGAGAATGGAAAGACTTTTCAAAAGAGTGTCATGCTTTTAAAATTTGCACATTGCAAATGAATGCCTGCCAATATTTCCATGGATTGTGCTCTTATGGAAAATGAGAATGAACATATCTGTCCTGTAGTATTTTGCATATTTAAAGAGAAAAAATGTCTAATCTTGAAAACAAAAACAAGATAAAAATCTGACTCTACATTTCATTTTAAGCAACCGCTTGAAGTCAAAAGGGCACCATTGACACAAGGACACAGTCCAGAAAGGTTTGGAAAGAGAAACAAAAAACACAGAGGCAGTGGGTCAGTACATTGAAGGGGTTGCAAAGAATGAGAGGTTATAAAACGTGTATGAGCGATTGAATGCAAAACTGATTATCTGCTCTGAAACTTCCATCTAATTCATAATAACAATTTTTAAAAAATATTCATGGAAAAACTGAATTAAAAGAAAATGGATTTTACTCATATATTCATTAAATAGCTATCCAATGTCTGTAATGAGCTAGATGATATTGACCTCTTCTCTTATCGACTCTCAAGTCATTTCTGTGTAGCAGTTTAAGACTAATGTACCTCATGTGTAGCCACTGCCCCTCCGACAGTAAATCTTGTGTGTAACTATGAGGGTGAACAAGCTTTGGTGTATCTTCTAAGCTAAGATGGATTAGGGAAAAAGGTGTGATGATCAAAGCACAACCAATGACAAATGGACCCCTCACAATGGTCTGACATGCTGCCAGTCAAAAGGGTGGCACAGGACAGGGCAGCAGCCAGTTCTAGTGCTTAGGGGGTCTCTCTTCGATAATCAAGGGCAGCTAAAAGCCACCCCCATCCTCAGATGCTAGTTTCAGTGTCGCCCCTCCACAGCATCTCATCTCACTCAAAGTCAACTTGGGCTTTTTTTGCTGTTCACTCCCACAGTAGCCTCTTCTTCCCTTTCCTTGCCTCCGTTGCAATTTGTCACGACTTCCACATGTGAGTTTGTTTAATTTCTGTGCCCCGGTCTGCGCAGGGAGCCAGGGGGCATGCATCTCCCTTCTTTCACTCGCGCTGGCTCTTTGCCCAGCTCAGGGTCTGGTAGGAACTATGCCCTCAATGAACATTGTCCAAGGAGCTATGGAGCCAGCACCTTGTAAAGTCTCACTCTGTGTCAGACCATTCAAAATACAATTTCCTCATTTAACATTCAAAATTCTCCTAGACAGTGACTTATTGACCTTGTTTTACAGAGGAGGAAACACAGGAAAAACAATTACTTACCCAAGTTTACAATTCACACAACAAACATTTATCAAACAGGTAGTGCTCCAATCACTTATTGGCTCCAGCAGTAAATAAATCAGACAAACCTCTTGCCATCACAATCATATCCATTCACAAATAGTAAATAACAAAGTCAGGAACTTGAATCCAGCAGAGGGATTCCTGTGATGAAGGGCTTTATTGCAACTCCATATTGCCTCCCTGACATTTCAGAAATGTTATGTAGAAACTACAGAAGACATTGCCTTTGTAAAAACACTTACATCTTCTAAGGCATTTGTTTGTGTTTCCCCTGATTTCCCAGAGAAAATTGAAATGTCACATAAATTGCAATTCCTAATAACCCTAATTCCTTTTTTATTTCTGTAGTAGTTTTTACCTGTTAAGCTCATAATGCCACCCAAATTTGCATCTTTGGAATGAATAAAGGACTGAATGAATGAACAAACATTTGCCCTCTCCTACCTGGCTTTACCTCTTGGCTGTTCATGAGAAAGACTATTCTTATTTTTTGTTGCAGCTTCTAAGTAATAGGCTCAGTACTTAGCTAAGACAATCTCTTTTCAAGTATGTGAATATTTAGAGTGATAATCGGTACATTTTTCACCCTGTAGGAAAGACAAGAGCATGATGGCAGCGCTCAGAGGGAATATAGAGACATTGATCAGCAGCTTCATTTGACAACAGAAATGAAGCCTCGGGTGTGGGAAGGTGGGGGGGGGGAGAAAGAAAAGAAAGAAAAGAAAGAAAGAAAGAAAGAAAGAAAGAAAGAAAGAAAGAAAGAAAGAAAGAAGAAACAAGAATAAATACAATGCTACATAATAATATTTTTTTAAATAAAAAGTCAGCTGCGCAATAGATTCTTCTTGATGTTTTCATGAATCCATATAATTACACTAACTTTCTTGGCAGCTCAATGTTTAGGTTTTTGTGCTTAATGAATTAGCACTAGATTAGGAAATACTATTTGATATCTACTAATAAGAATAAAGAAGGATCCCTGGTGAGGTGTTGGGTGAATCATTGGGCCGCTGACCTCAAGTTTGGCCACCAGCCACTTCAAGAGAGAGAGATGACACTGCCCTGCTCCCCTAAAGATTAACAGGCTCCCTTACCCCTGGGAGCAGATCTGCTCTGGCCTACTATGAATCAGAATGGATTTGAAGGTAATATGTTTCTATTTTGAGTCATAAGAACTCAAAATGCATGAATCATTCCCTTGCTCAATGCAACATTTTTTCTTCACCATGGGAAACAGGAAAATCTCATGTATAAGGAGTTTCACACTTTGCAGTGTTCTCATCATGCTCAATTCACCTGGTTACCACTCTCATCTGTTGGGATTGCCATTACGCTGGTGGTTTCCACGTGACTGGGAATATTAAAAGCTCTAGCACTCAGGATGGAGGTTCAAATCCAGCAGCAGCTCTCCAGGAGCAAGGCTGGGCTTCCTACTCCCACCACCAGAGGACAGTGATTAACCCCCCCCCCAAAAAAAAAAAAAACTCTAGCACTGGTTAATATCATCAGTGTAACCCATGGTATAAAGGTTTCAGTGGAACTTCTAGACTAAAACAGATTAGGAAAAAGTCAAGTGACCTACTTCTCAAAAAATTGACCAGTAGAAACCCTCATGAATAGCATCAATAACAAAAAAATGTGTCCACTACAGTGCCACATTTAAGTGGCACTATAAGTCCCTCAGATGGGAGGTGACTCAAAATACAACAGTGGAAGTGCTCCCTTCTCCAAGCCAAGTAAACCTTAAGGTTGAGGACAGAGTAAAGCTTTGAAACCTTCATTTTCTGATAAGGCATGTAATTAAATGGCTGCACATACCATTAATAAAATAAACGTGGGATATATGAAGTGTGAATCTTAAAAAAAATTGAAAGCTATCAAAAATGAAATGGAATACATAAAAAACAAATCAACTACTTTGGGCATATTGAATCTGAAAATCTTATGTTTACATTCTGGGAATGACAAATGGGAGAAAAACAGTGTCACATTCATCATCAAAAATAGAATTTCAAGATTTATACTTATGTATAATTCAGTCAGTAATTTGATAGTCTCCAAGTGCCTACATGGAAGATCAGCGAATGTGCCTCATAATTAGTTGTATGCACAAATTACTAATGCCGAGGATAAAGATATTGAAAAGTTTTACCCACTTCGTCAATCTGGAATTGCTTAAACATGCAATAGTGATGCATGTTTGGTGATTGGAATGTAAACAAAAAAATGAAAAAGTCAGAAATAAAGAAATTGAATCAGTAGCTGGAAAACATGGATTTGGTAATAGAAACTACACCACAAATGACATGATAAAATTTTGTTATTCCCTCAGCTTCTTAATTGAAAACACATTTCCCATAATATAAAATGAAGACAAGAAGACAATACATGTGGACCTCACCAGATTGAATACTCAGGAATTAAATCAATATCTGAGAAAAGAGACTCTGGAGAAGCTAATACGGCAAGAAACCAACTGCTGAACAGACCATCAATTGTTCATATTCAAACTCCAGTTGAAACTGAATAAAAAATATTTAAAAAACATATGAGTGAAAGTTAATCCTTAATTCCACACCACTTGAAAACTAGAAGGGCCTTTAGATACCATTTCAAGAAGAGATTTGTTAGATTGTATACTAATGATCAAAGATCAGACACATGGATTGGCATTATACATGCAGAAAGCATAAGGTCACAGAAAGGAAAGATACAATGTGAATGTGAGAAGAGGCTCTACAACTTGCTCTTGAATGTAGAGTAGATACAGGAAATGGGATAAATATATATAAAATATCTAGCCAGATTCAAGAAAAGACATGAAATGAATGATATAATTGTGAAGGGCAGATGAATCATGGATGAAAGAAAAAATACCAGAAAGATGCTTACTTGTGTTATATATACTATGCAGAGATATTCAACTACATGGAGCACGTAACGAACTATGGATAGCATTGCAAAGAATGGGAATTCTAGAACACTTAAGCTTGCTCATGCAGAAATTGCCCATAAAGAAGCAAGGAGATTCTTGGTTTAAAATTAAGAAAGGTGTATGTCAGGGTTGCATCATTTTACCATGTTTATTCAATCTGTCCGTAGAGCAAAAAATCTGAGAAACTGGACTATATGAAAAATAATGCAGCATCCACTTTGGGGGGAGGTTCATCAACATTTAAGATATGTAGATACCATCAGCTTGCTTCTAAAACATGAATAGGACGTGAAGCACTTGCTGAAGGAGACCGGACATCAGCCTTCAATAGATATTGTTGTCAAGTGCTGACAAGCTGCTGCTGACTCAGAGCTCCGCTATGTGCAGAGAATGAAACCCTGCCTGGTCCTGCACAGTCCTCACAGGTGGAGTTATGCTTGAGCCACTGTCGCACCCACTGTGTCAATAGAAGCTATGCCTCAATGAAGATAGTGAAAATCCTCACAACTGCACAATTTTGGGCATCCTATTGGGACAGGCCAGCTCCTGGAAAAGATCATCATGTGTGGAAAAGTAGAGACTCAGCAGAAAAGAGGAAGACCCTCCAGGATATGTAAGACAGTGGCTTCGAGGGCTGCTGTGTGTCAGGACCAAAGTATGGCCCTAATAAGAGCAACAACTATCTTATTCTAATAGTTACCTTGAAAACTTGTCAGGTAGTTTGAGGGATAGGTCATGGGAAATGAGGAGACATAATATTGCATCTCAGGAACTCCTTCCAATTCTCTCATTTCACCTAGGGGGTAAGGCTACATGGTAAAATAATGTCTCACTCCTGTCTCTCTTGATATTCCAAAATAGCATAAATTGTAAAATGGGTTCATTGCCTATCCAACGTTGGAAAAATAAAACCACTTTGCAATAAAAGAAAATTCCTTTCATTATTGATTTTGCTATCTGATTTGAATCTTATTATAATTGGTAGGTAGCATAACCTGCACATCAACATTTATGTCAAGTCTGTTTAAAAACTAAAATTCTGGGGAGGTGGTTGTATTTACACAATGTTAAAGCAGAGTTTAAGAGTCATGCATTCAGATGAGACCCACTGACATCTTTAGACATGATGCAGGATTATAGGATCAAATCTAATCAGACTTGCAAAATCTCAAAAGCAAAATGGTGAGATTGGTTTTTTCACACTTCACACACTTCCCCGTTTTTAAGGGAACGATGAGAAGTTAGGAAGAGGGAAAAAGATATCATGACAATATCAATTACATGGCAGCTCTTAGAATCCTAAGGATCATTTTTCTCCAGAACACATTTTTGAATTCAGAGAAATCACCAAGCATGAACAGTCGAAGGAAAGCTGGCTTCACCCATGTTGTCATCATTTCTAAGATGCCACAACAGAATGTGGGTAGCTTTGATAAAATGGCAAGTAAGTGCATGTAACAACCTTTCTCAAAGGGAAGTCAGCTCCCTTTTCCTGATCAAGGACTTTTACAAATAAGAAGAAAGCTGCAGGCTTAAATATTTCAGAATAAAGCCTGTAACCTTCACAGGGACTTTTATTCCAGCTGTGTTCACATTCATTATGTTGACTCTGGAGCACAGCACTGACTCATTTTAGATGATGACTACATAACTATTCATTTATACTTAATGAGTTTATTCCACCGGGTATATGATGAACTCTAAACAAATAGTGTCATTGAATCACACATGTCAATAAATTCAAGTACTAAACTGATTCCACCTAGCACAGGTAATGATAAACTAAGAGGAAAGAGAGCTGGGTTTAATTAATGAAAATGCCCTTTGTATTTTCTAATGGTTGAAACATTAGCTTGAAAATGACTTTCTCTACAATAACTTTCAGACAAGCACTCTTTAATGGGAAAACAATTCAAATTTATGTGCAATTGAACTACAATTATTTGATTAACTTTATTAAATTCTTGTTGATTCTACAGTCTGGATGAAGTGGGCCATTTTTTATAAGTTTCATATATAGCAGCTTTAAGTTTTCAACCTCGGGATTCAATTGATGTTGAAAATGTTATTAGGAACCTCCTTTTGTGCCTAATACATAGAACCTCAGTGACTGAGATTCATTTCCCTTGTCTCTTTGCATAACGATAATCTTATTTTCATATTCAAGTGCACTTGATTATAATGAGTGGGAGAATTTACAGGATTTTGTGCTGGGTTATAACCAACACCCTGTTACACACTTGACAGAGAAAGCTTCCTTCAGGTTAAATGACCTTCTATTTCCACATGTTTGATCTAGGAGTCTAGGTGGCACAGACGTTACACCTTGGGCTGCTAACTACAAGGTCAGCAGTTCAATTCTGCAATTTTCCAGCTCATCCTCTGGAGAAAGTCCAGAAGCCCCCTAAAGCGTGATGGTCTCAGAAACCCACAGAATCAGTCCAGCACTGTCTCATAGAGTTGCTACGAGATGGCTTCCCCTCGATGGCACTGAATTTGAGGTAATTTTTCAATGTTTTGTCTGTGTTTAATAGAAAAGAACACTGTTGGTGCAGTGGTTACCCAAGGGACTGCCATCATCAATGTCAGCACTTTGAAACCACCAAATGGCTCCAAGGGAAAAGGAAGACTTTCTACTCTGTCAACAGTTACAGTTTTGGTAACTCACAGGGGCAACGTTGAGTCAGCACTCACTCTTTGGCCATGAGTTTGGTTTGGGTTTGGATGTTATTTTGTTTGGTGCCACAGAGTCAGTTCTGATGTAGACTGAATGAAACACTGCCCGGTCCTGCATCAGCCTGACAATTTGCTGAAAGCATTACAGAACTACCTTATAGGATGCTGAACTACCTTGCAAGATGTTGAGCTGCCTTACAAGAACTAAACACAAGAAACTCCATTTTGGAAAAGAAAGTCTGATATTTAGGGCCAGCTCAAATGTTGGACCACTGCCAAGAACCAGCAGGTGGTCCTAAAAGCCACCCCAGAAAGTCTGAAGGATCCCAACAAGACCGGAATGATGTCAAGCTGCCAGTTGAACTGTCTATATAAACCTGTGTAGAGGCACTATTTAGCACCTAGGAACCAAGGAGGCATCAACTCCTGCTCTCCCCAACTCTATCAGGGGTGAGTACACTGATGAAGGTAATGTTTATTGGGACTATGATGCTGGAATAATAATGTACTGTGTTGTCCCTATACCTGATATTTGTTTGAAATGAGATTATAGTTTGAATTATAATTAGGATTGTTAGATTGTTTGATGCATGTTTTCAGTGAATAAACCGAGCATCTGAAAATGTAAAAGAGCATCAAGTAATTATTGAACGTGCTGGCCTTGAGACAACTGTTATGTCTGAGCCTGTTGCTGCAGCTTGTGTGTCAATCAATCTTGTAGAGGTTTCACTGCCCCTCTAGGTTACCAAGCTTGATGTCCTTTTCCAGGAACTGATCTCTCCGAACTACAGATTCAAAGTACATGGGATAATGTCTCACCATTATTGGCTGCAAGGAGCATGCTGGCTGTACTTCTTTCAAGACTGATTTGCTAGTTCTTTTGACAGTCCATGTACTTTCAATATTTTTGTCTAACTCGGCCAGGCCAACATGGCAATAATTCTCTGGTATTGTATAGTTGAGTCCTGAAAGAACACACAGAGAAGGTTAATATGAACCCACATGACTATTGTGCTGGGTAAGAAAGAATAAGCCTATGATAGATCTCTCCTACTGATTACAACTAAAGATTATAGCTTGAACACCAAAATAAACCACACCAGGACACTGAAAGTAAACAATAGCAGGTAAACAGAGAATGGAAGTAAACATCTATGGAGTAACAGTTACACAGAGTTTTGTAGGTTTCTTTGCCCTCCGTTAGACTCTTGCTTTAATTCAAGCATAGAGTTAGAGGTACAGACAGCAAAAACTCAGAGAAAAATCTTTCTAGACAAGAATTTGGAGCAAAAGTCTTTTACTCTATGGTTTCCTCTAGTCTTCGAGATACAAAATGGAAGTGAGACAAGAAAAACACAGCAACAGCAAAGAAAAAGAAAGTAGTGAGAGACGGACAGAGATAGAGAATATGAACCATTGCTCTGGCCAGAGAAATGGGGAAATGGAACTCCCATGATAAAAAGTGAAGGCAGGATCCCTTTTATTATTTTCTTGCTTTTTCTTCCTGCCACCGGGTACTAAATGTTTTAAAGAAGTCCATCTGTCATGCCTGTGAATCCAGAAACAGGGGAAAATCCTGATGAGGAAAGAACTGATATAAGGGATGGCCTCATTCTGCGTGTAAATGGACAGCCCTAGACTCACTCCCACGCTGTGCATGAGCAAAAGATGCTTACCCAAAAGATTTATAACTGAACGAGGAGATAAACCATCACTCAAGTGCCAGGCTAACCTTTACACGGTGTGTGCAGGAACAGACCCACCAGTATGAAACCAAACCCAACTCACTGCTGTGGCGTCCAGGATGACTCCTGGTGGTGGTGACACATTGGGTTGCAGCCTCCAGTGTCAGCAGTGCCAAACCAGCAGCTATGCCAAAGAAAGGAGATGAGGCTTTATGCTCTCATCAGCAATTACCACCTCAGAAAGCCATAGGAACACGCCTATGTCCTCTGGGGTCATGAGGAGTATCACAGGATAAAGCGAAAGAAACCACTGCCATGGAGCTAATGATGACTTCCGGTAACCCCACAGGACTAAAAAGCCACAGCTTTCTCTCATGCAGCAGCTGGTGGTTTCAAACTGCTGGCCTTTCTGATGGCCAACCCAACACATCACCACGACACTGCCAAGGATCCTCTTAAAGCAGTGTAGAAAGACCTCAAACACATAAATACCCCCGAAATTATCACCCACAGAGAGCAAGAGAGTCTGAACCACACCAGGCTGATTATGAAAATGGAACAAATCTCAATTTTTTCAAGAACACACAGAGACTCATAACAATGATTAATAGTTCCAGAAGACAATCCAAAAGTATGCAACCTCAGAAAAACAAAATAACATCAAGTTATCAAGGGAAAGGACAATCAACACATGCCAACCCTGAGATGGTTGAGTGATCAGTTAACCGCCATAGAATAGCTCTTATAATCTCGATCCATTGTGATGTAAACATTTTAAAAAATGAATCTCCTGGACATGTTTTCAGCAGGGAACTGGAGACTAAAAGAAGAGAGCCAAAGTGAACATTTTAAAACTTTAAAAAGTACTTCTGAAATAAAGTTTTCCTGGATGGATCAATAGTTCAATAAAGAAAACAGCGTGAAGAGCCAGTACATTTGAAGACAGAAAATTGCAAATTGCAATCTGAAAAAGCATTATAAAAATTTTTAAAGCTTTTAGAAGAAATGAACCAGCCTCAGGCCCCTGTGGGAACATATCAAAAAGTAGAATGGAAGTTCCACAGGGAAAAGGGAAATAAAATTCCAGCAATACCAAACTTACTGCCATCCAATCCATCCCCACTCAGTGACCTATAAGATGAGAGGAACCACTCTTGGGGATTCCCAAGGTTGCAAATCTTTGTGGAAGTAGAAAGCAACTGGTGAGTTCGAGCTAATCCAATGCCTAACCCAGTATTTCTGCACCATCTAACCACGTAAATATGCTCAATGGACATCTCCAAGACAGATTTCCTTGCCACAAATGAAAATTTCCTCCAGAATTATTTGGATGGTTAGACTATGCTAACTTGTACCTGTATGAATGTTGGGGTAGAATTCAACCTATCAATCAACCTATGATGTGGCCTCCTTGGGGGTGTGGCCTTTAATATGAGAGATGCTGAGAGCCCTCTCCCTCTCTCTCTGTCTGGCCCCGACCCCTCACCCTTAGTCTTCCTGCTTGCTCGGGTTCCCTATCTGGCTCATAGACATGAGCCCGATGGACTGGATTTGGATTGTGTGGGGTCACTTTCTGGATATAAACTTATTTCTTACACATAAATGAGTGTTATTGACCCTGTTTCTCTAAAGAACTCAGGCTCATATTATTATTCTCTAAGAAGGTCCATATGTATCCTTGAACAACACAGGGTTATATTGTGCAGGTACATTTACAAGTGAATTAAAACCAAAACCATGTGACTCATTGTTTCTATGTGATCAATGATCTCTCATGGTACTTGTGTATTCTTCATCATGCTGTGTGCTCACCTTGTGCCACTGGTGGTGCTGGAAGGACCCCCATGAAGTTGAGAAAAACTGTGGCATTGCAAGGAAAGATCGAATTGCTTGGTAAGGAATGGAGCTAGAAATGAACAGATGTAATTGCCCACCATATCAAGATAAGAGACTCCAGCATAAGGAGAGTAAGAAAGAGAAGGAAATTCATGAAGCTACATGAAACTTCACACATTTCACAAAACTGTGGTGCAGTATGTAATCCATAACACAAATATGCTATGTTTAATAATGCAGAATATGTGCTAATTGAGTGATTATCAGTAAGACTAGTGGTCGATAACAGATAACATTAGAAGTTATGTCTTGAGGGGAGTCAAAAGTTATACTGGGATCCTTTACTATACTTCATGTTGTTCAAGAGTTAACTGTGTGTTTTATCTCTCCGTGCTAAATTTATTAGTTCATTCTTTCACAAGAGGAAACAACACAGATTTAGTTTGCTCCTAATACACCGCAGACAGTGAGCAAGACAAGTCACTGCTTCACTGAGCCGACAGAATGTTATTGAGAGCAGATAGTACATATTTTTCTCCTGTTTTAACCCCTTCTTCCAGTCTTACAAACTCTCTCATGCCACATCCTCTGTGTGCGTAGGACGGTTGAGTTGAATGACTGCTTTTCCATCCTCACAAACACAAAAGAGTGAGGAAGGGCTCTTGCAACAGTGTGAAATGTTATGTTGCAACTGCTAAGGATGCCATCCAGCCCAGTGTCCTTCAGGGGAGAAAACGAGCTCTTGAGGCAAACGTGTAGAAGCTGCAAGCCATTTGTAATCAGAAAGTGAAGTATGCAACCAGGGAAGCTTGCCAAGCTCAAAGACTCAGTGGCTTTAATGAAGGGATGGTATTACCAGTGGAAATCAAACTTGCCTACCAGCTGGATTATCTCATCTTCACAATGAGCTTTGCTGGCTGATCACCACAGGGTCCTGAGAAATTAAGCCAGCCCACAAATTACCTGCATAACATTCTGGCTAGATGTTAGGAAGTTGAATTAATTGCCTGAAAATAAATGAATGGGGTAGGGCCAAGAATTACCTCATTAGTATTCAGCAACACTGCTGTCTTTTGAAGAAAAGAAGACAAGGCAGGGAGGACCGAAAAACAATGGGAAGTCGAAAGGGGAGGGAAGCTGGGAAGAATAATGAGAGGAATCATTATTTTGTAAGTGCATAATGGGCACTTAGTTTATCAGGTTACTTACAGAATTTTCTAGTCTTGCCCAGTTTACAGTTAAATGCACCCATTTATATATAAATGATCAAGCAGGCACTCTCAAAATTCCAGCAATAGATGTGCAAGATACAAGTTGATTAACAACGTGGGCACATTCCCTCTTCCTCTCCATATGAGAGTTAGAAGCATTCAGGTGTTTTTCCTTGGCAAGAAAAGGGGTACTATCAGAAAACAGTGCCCCACAGGTGCGCCACTCAAACATTTTCATCAGTGGTTTTATTCCAGTAAACACTATGGTCTAAACCTGGATCATCCAGGCATGATTACACTTTGCTAGCATGCTTACTTCCTTCAATTAATAAATTCTGTTCAGTCTTAAAAGTCACAGTTGCAAAGTCACACCATGTGATGCGCATGCACAAGGGTCTCCAAAACTGATTGCTAACCCACATTGAAAACTCATTTCTTCTGAGTCCATTCTGACCCACAGGGACCCTGCAGGATAAATTAGAATGACCCCCATGGGTTTCCAAGGCTGTAAATCCTTCCAGGAGCAGGAAGCCTTGTCTTTCTCCCTAGGAATGACCAGGGAGTTTGCACTGTTTACCTTGTGGCTACAGCCTAGTGACACCAGGGATCTGGGAAAAGCCATGAGATAAACTATGCATTGAGGTATATTTCAAAACCATCTCAATGGCCAGAACACCACACATGGACATTGACAAGCATCTCCTCCAAAGAATCAGTCCACCAAAAACTTACCGATTGCTCTTCCTGACAATCTGGGGCACCATTCGAGTTGATCTTTATATTTCCATCAGCCCTAAAGTCAGAGATATTTTTTTTGCTTTTTGGGTGTGGGGGATTTTTTTTTTCCTCAGGAGCTCTGGCATCTTTTTGACTTTTCGAAGTTCTTCTGCACTCATTTTACCTACAACATTTCAAGAGATACCCCAAAATCTCCAATGAAATGGACCAGTTTGGCTTTGTTCACGTGTGGGCTGCTTTCTTCTCTATTGTGTTTCTGTCGGGGTGCCCAGCCTCATTGCTCTTTATGATGAATGCATTTAGAGGAAGTTCTGGCAACAAGGCTTTTCTCCCTTCTCAGATATGCTTGTCGAGGAGACTCAGATCAGCACAACTGAATTCTCCTTGCATTTCTAGGAAAATTTAGCCTAATTATGCTCACAGTAACTTTGCTTTATGTAATCAAGTCTTCAGAGAACATTGAAAATATATTTCCCCATCATTTTTATGTTCTATTTAAATTCCTTGTCTTTTAGACCTCAAATTGGTTCATATTTTTGTGCAATTTTTTTCTTTTAGAGTCTTAAAATACATCCTGACAGTAATATTCTCATCCATGACTGTCTGCTTTAATTTCCCTTCAGTCATTAATACAAAACTGAATATGTTTATCTGTTTTTTTAATTACATATAATGAAAGTGTTTTATAGCTTCCAAACTGCTCACAAACTATGGTACTGCTATGGGTTAGGCATGAGTTACTAACCTCAAGGTTGGTGGTTCCAATCTGCCAGCATCATCTGAGAGAGATGCTTCCATAAAGATTTTCATATAGAGTACAGGGTCACAATGAGTTGGGATTGGCTTCAGGATGGTGGAATGGAGATGCTGACTGATAGTTATTCATGTGAAGGCAAACATTTCTCAGCAGGAGAAAGATCTGACAAGTTCTGTGAAGACTATAGCCTTTTCTCTAGTGCTTCAATGTTTCCTTCCCCCATTATCATGATCCCAATTCTGCCTTACAAATCAGGTTAGACCAGAGGATGTACACTGGTACAGATAGGAACTGGAAATATAGGGAATCTGCGACAGATGATCCCTTCAGGATCAGTGGTGAGAGTGCCAAAACCAGGAATGTGGAGAGAAAGTGGGGTAGACAAGGGGAACTGATGATAAAGATCTACATATAATCTCTTCCCTGGGGTATAGGCAATGGAGAAGTGGGTGAAGGGAGGCATCGGACAGTGTAAGATATGACAAAGTAATAATAATTTACAAATTATCAAGGGTCATGATGGAGGGGTGAGTGGAGAGAGAGAATGAGACGCTGATACCAAGGACAAGTAGAAATCAAATGTTTTGAGAATGATGGTGGCAACAAATGTACAAATGTGCTTGACATACAATGGATATATATATATATATATAGATTGTGATAAGAGCTGTATGAGCCCCCAATAAAATGACTAAAAGATAAAAGAAATAAAAGAAATAAAATAATTTTTTTAAAAAAAAATGATAGCCTTGACAATCCTAAGAGATAATTCAACCATGTCCTATAGGATTGTTATGACTTGACAACAATGTTCCATGAGTCATAATATAAAAGCAGTTTTTTTTTTTAGGCATCACTGCCCTCAGGTGGTGGGAGTAGAAGGCCCAGCCTTTGCTCCTGGGAGCCAGAATTGAACCTCCATCCCAGGGGGCTGCAGTCCCGTGCACAACCACTACGCCACCGGGGCTCAGCCCTATAAAAGCAGTTTTGAAGTAAATGTCAACCAATTATATTGGAATGTTTGGGACAATATTATAGGTACTCCAGCTATGTTATTATACTGAAAACCTCAAAATGTAATTTGTGTCAAAGATGCTATCCTCTTTTGCTTATTTTTTTTTAAAATGGATCTCAATCACACCTTTTCCTTGTCTAACGATACATCTTTAAGCTGTCTCAGGTTCAACCAAAGAATACTCATTTTAGGAAGAGTTTGTTAACCTCCAGGAGACTAATGTCTGTTTTATGCTTTTTCTTCATTTTCCTTATTATTTTAGAATTGGTAGATCATCTTATCCATGAGTATTTGGGGTTGCATATAAAAAGAACTCTATTTCCAAACAGTATGAATAATAAAGTATGTGCTAACCCATGTAACAAAAAAAGTTCAATTAAAATTGTAATTCGGCTTAGTTTGAGAAGAGGTCCAGAAGGATTTTCTTCATCTTTTTCTGACCCCTGTGCTCCTGTGATAGGAGCCCTGGTGGTGCAGTGGTTAAGAGTTAGAATGTGATCTAGAAGGTCGGTGGTTCAAAACCACCAGTCTCTCTTCAAGAGTAAAATGAGATTTCCTACTCCTGTAAAGAGTCAGAAACTAACAGGGGTAGTTCCTACAGAATTACTGTGAGCCAGCCTTGACTCAATGACAGTGAGAGTCCCCATCTGGATGGCAGCCTCAATATCAAGATATTAGATTGTGACATTCTGTGATGCTCACCTTCCCCACACTATCACTGAAAACCAAATGGATGCCTAAGAAAATGTGGTGAAGACAGCTGATTGTGCCTGGCTCTTAGACGATAGAGTGTCTGGGGTCTTGAAGGCTGGAAGTTAAACCAGCAGCCATCTAGCAGGGAAGCAATGAAGTCCACAAGGAATAAGCACACCAGCTTGTGACATCGAGAGGTGTCGAGAGGATCAGGTATCAGGCATCAGAAGAGCCCAAACAAACAAACAATCATAAACCAGGAAGAATAGGGTAGAGACACAAAGCCCACCAGTAGACAATTGGATATCCCCTCACAGAATGGTCATAAGGAAGGAATGATTAACTCAGGGTGCAGTATAACACCTCTACCCTCACTACCGTGATTCAGTTTTACCTTACAAATCTGAATAGACTGGAGCATGCACATTGGTATCGAATTGAGCAATTTATATTTTGCACATGAAATCCAGGATAAATAATCCCTTAGGAACAGTAATGGGAACAGTGTTACTCTGAGTGTAGGTAGGGGGAAGGTGAGGGGGAGAAGGGGGAGAAAAGGGGAACTGAACACAATGATCAATATACAATACCCCTCTCCAGTGGAATGAACAACAGAAATGTGACAGGAGACAGCAGATGTTGTAAGATACACAAATAACAATAACTTATAATTAATCAAGGGTTTACATCGGTGGAAATATGAGGGAGAGAGAGGAAAAAGAAGAGCTGATACCAAGGGATCAATAGAAAGAAAATACTTTGAAAATGATGATGGCAACATATGCACAAATGTCATTGATACAACTGATGCATGGATTGCTATAAGAGCTATAAGAATTCCCCGATAAAATGATTAAAAAAGAAAGTCATTTGTCCATCTCTTTTTAAAAAAGAAAGAAAAAGATAAAAAAAGAAAGACGAGAAAAAGATATTAGGCTGAAGAGAGGACTACACATACTATACAATCAGAAGTTGGCAAAATATGGCCTATGAGCTAAATCAGATCTGTTATATGTTTTTACATCAGAATACAGTGAGGCTGATTCAGTTGCGTTTTATCCATGACTTGATCCACACTACCATAGTTCGCTAGTTACAATTGAGACCAAATAACTCACAAAACCTAAAATGTGTGCGGTCACCTAAAAGGTTTGCCTACTTTTTATTAGCTCATCTGGGTCACTCTTTCTTGTGAGATTGCTTTCTCACACGTGCCAGTGTGCCTCTTTTGTCATCTCATTAAATCACAGACCATAACAGACCCAATTCTGTAATCAAAATCATGGTAGATTCTGGGACACTGAGGTCCAGAGCATAGGATTAACTAGGCATCAATAAGATTAATGCTTTCCATGAGAGAAGTCCACAGAAAGAAGTGTGTCATTAGGCTAGGATACAGAAGAGATACACATGATAATGCAGTTAATAATCTTCACTGCCAGTTTTATTGGTATTGATAAGGAGCCCTGGTGGTACAGTGGTTACATGTTACAGTGTTTAGCTCAAGGTCAGCGGTTCGAAGCCAGCCACTTCAGGGAAGAAAGACTGCACTTTCTCCTCCAAGAGTAGAAGTTCTACCCTGCCCTCTAGCGTTGCTATGAATCAGCACCGACTTGATAGTAGTGAGTTTCATTTTTCGCATCAGGCTTGGGGGTGAGGTCAGGGAAGCATCGGACGGCTAAGCTCAAGATTCAAAACCAGCAGTGTGCTTTTTGGAAGAAAAATGAGGCTACCTGCTCCCATAGTTTTATCCCCTCAGAACCCTACTAAGGATTTCTGTTGGTTAGAATCAACTCAATAGCAGTTCAGGGACTATGTTATAAATTTTCTTCTCTGGAAAGATCATCGAAAGACACCCAGAAATGAGAAATGGGCATAAGTCAAAAAGTATTGCAACAAGGCATAGAATGCTCTAGGAAACAAAGACATTACAATATGAAACTGGCTACACATTTCTGAAAGTGGTGTTCTCCACTCTCTAACTCTTCCTCTAAAGCAGCAGTTCTCAATCTGGGAGTCGTGACCCCTTTGGGGGTCGAGCAACCTTTTCACAGGGGACATTCAATTCATAAGAGTAGCAAACTTGCAGTTATGAAGTAAAAAGGAAAAGAATTTTAGGATTGGGGGCTCACCACAACTTGAAGAACTGTAAGAAAGGGTCACAGCATCAGGAAGATTGAGAACTGCTGCATTTGCTCCATGTAAAATGGTTCCTGGGTTTCCTTGAGGGGCTTAAATCACGTTCCTTGTCAGCTTTCTTTCACTTTGGAGAACAAAAAGAAGTCTAAAGGGACAAGACCTGGGCTGGAGGGTGGATAGGGTCAAGGTTGTCAATTGAGTTATCATATGATATCCCTTCCTCTCTTGAAGGAGCAGGCACATGGTTTTGATGGACAAAAAAATAAGATTCCTCAGTGCAAGTTTTCATTTTCTTAAAACATCTTCATAATAAATCTCCATGATTTTCCTATATTATTTGGAAAGCTCTATCAAGATTACCCCTTAGGAATTATATCAACTAATAATCATCATAACCTTCTGAACTGACTTCTCTACCCTGAATCAAACTAGTGAAACAGATCCCATTAGAAGTCACTGTTTTGACCAAATCGTGTTTTAAAAACAGCCTGCTGAGTCCAGGGGGCAGCCTGGCTCTGATGCCTGGGTTCCTGCCTTAGGCCAGTGCTCACGGGCCGTGCTGTCCAATCACTGCCCCCACCCTACCCCACTTCTCCCCTAGCTCTGTTCTGGTTGGCACAGTGAGTGAATCCCGCTGCAGGGTTCACTCCAGATCAAGCAGGAGACCATGTCCATTCCTAAGGACCCTCCTCTGGGAATGTTCGCTGTGCCGGATACTGTTGACCAGACAAAGATTCAGGCCGTGATCCCAGGCCCATTTGATACTCCTTATGAAGGGGCTTTCTTCCTGTTCATGTTTCAGGATCTGCCGGATGATCCCCTCCATCCACTTGATGACCACAGGCACTAACACAGCAAGGTCTTTACTGCCACAATGGAAAGTCAGCTTGAGGACTCCAGGTACAAGGCCTGGCCCTGCCTGGAGCCCAGCCCAGAGCACCTCTTACATGCTCATCTCCATTCAGTCCCAGATGATGGAGAACTCTTATCACAAGGAGCCTGGCTTCGAACAGGAGAGACATCCAGGAGACAGCTGGTTTGACAATGAAACCACCAGAGTGGCAGTCTGTGACCGAAAGAAAGAGAATGTCCTTGCTCTGAACCTCTACGTGGTGTGATGGAGAAGTTCTCCCTGGCATAGCATGACTTTTTTGAGGTGGCCTGCCAAGATTGCCTGCATCTTCAAGAATGCATCGTGCAGGATGGTCATGGAGAGAAGGGGGGCACTTTGACCCCATTTCCTCTTAAGGTGCCTGGGAATGCTTTGTCAGAAAGTTCTGGTGAAGCTCCTTAAGGAGAACTCATGGGACAGAGATGGACCTGTGAAGAGCCCAAGAGTTTAAACCCTGCTCCCCTTGCCTCTCCTCCCTACTTGTTAGTCCCAGCAAAGTCCCTTCCCCTCGCCCTGGGATAGAGAGATACCGTGTCTCTCCCCTGTAAATGTGACCTCATCCTGCAAGATGGCAAGTCAAGCAAGTTTGGATCTCAGGGTGTGGGAGTTAGGAGGCTGCTCCCCAGCTAACCTCCAGTTCATCCCCTGCAGATCGAGGGCCTGGGGCAGACAGAACAACCAACACACAGGGCCAGGTCTTGAGAGAGGGGAGATGGCAAAACTGGCAGATCCAAGAGAGACTGTACCCTCAATGATTGATAGGGCAGGAAGTTTGGGGCGGGAGGTGCTCTCTGATGCTGAGAGTAGTTTGTGTGCTTGTCTGTCTCTGTGCGCTGTATCGAAGCAGAAGCAGGGCTTCCTCATGCCCCCTCCTTCCTCCCTTCTCTCCTCTCTCTTTTCCTACCTGTCAGGTCAATTTTGTTTTTCCAAATTTATCTTCAGTTATAATTTCTAGACAGACCAAAGAGCAGGAACAGTGATGGTAGCCAGGCTGCTGATTATGAAATAAGCTTTACCTGGCACCTGAGCACCTTTCTCTGTCCCCATTCTGTCACCCTTCCTAGGTTTGCATCAGAAAGTATTGTGCCTGAAATGGAACCAAAACTGGCCCAAACACCATCAGCAAAGAATAGCGTTTGTTCCTACAGTCGTTGATTTGAGAAGTGTCCAACACAGGCAGCAGCTACATAGAATAGTCTTGCAGTATTTCATAAAGCTAGTCACAATGAGGGTATTTCAATGAGGGGGGGCGGGGGCTTGGTGGGAGATGGATGTTAGTTTTGTTTGGCTTTCCTTGTGTGTTTTCACTGCAGCCGGCCATCCCCCCCTCTTTACTCTATTCCCCACGGACTTGTGGGGAGCAAGGGACGGCAGTGGCAGAAGAGGATAAGGGCTGGGACTCTGGAGATTCCTCCCCTGCCCCCACCCCCACCCCCAGCTGCTCTTTGTTGCTGGCTCTGATGGGTATTCGCTTGACTGTGTTGCTTTGTAGCTGTATTTAGCAAGCTACAGTGATTCTTTAACTGGTCGGCTCAGAAGCATGACTTAGGTGCCCTAGAATACTGGGCACCAAGGGAATCCATTCTTTCCTTTTGATGTGTTCTCTCCTGTCCTTTCCAGATTCTTCCTGTGTTATGGCTCCCAGAGGGGCATCGGTGATCCATGTAATGCAGGGCCTGTCAGTTTTCAGCTGCCTACAAGGAAGAGGATAACTTGTACCTGCCCTGCCCACTGCTATGAAGGTGTCTGCCTTGTGGATCATGGGATTTCTCTGGGGGATATTAGGGGTAGGAGGGTAGCAGGTCTTATTTGGGAAAACAGGAAGCAAGAAAATGGAGAGGGAGTAGGCCTGGGCTCTGGAAGTTGGGTCTCTTCACATGGAGACTCCAAAAAGAACCTGCTTCTAGTTTCCCTCATCCATCCCCTGAGCTCACCCAGGGCTTAGAAAATGCCTTGGTTCTGTAGGTCTAGTAGGGTCTGTCATCCATTTAAGTGTTCCTATTTTGCAAGTGACAATCCTCTCCTTGGCCCTACCATAGCCAGAGCATGTCTGGCATTGTAGCCTAACTTTTAAGCCCTAATCTTAAGTTGAGGACATATATGCAGAGAAGTCAAAGAGGTGTCTTTCTATCTGACTATTCATAATTGAATTTTTTTTCTTCTTTTCATTTTTGGTCCAATAAAGTTTGTTTTGGCAGAAGGAGGGGGTTAAGACTATTATATTACTAAGAGAATGTGTCTGCAGCCATCTGCTCAATGTTGAGATAACTTTAAACACCTGTGTTTCAACTAAACTAGACATGAATGAATTGAAATTCTATTAGCAATATCCTTGCTTACACTTATATTAATATCCTGAAAGGATGTCTATCCATTACTTCTCACACAAAGAAAGTATCTATTTGAACTTTGAAAGTGC